>JABFFE010001083.1:0-24587 GCA_013623625.1 Fusarium setosum
CCAAGAGGCCTTTGAGCCACAGCACGTAGTTGTGCCGGTTTGTGACCTGTTTGTGTTTGTGTCAACTCAGAACGCGTCATGAACAGAGGACAACTCACGGGAGGGCACAATCGATCATCAGGGAGCTCAATCCGAAGTCCAAAGTCAATCTTGAGCAGTGTCTTGGTCAGCTGCATGACACATTCTGGGTTGTTGAAGAAATCAGCCTTGTGTTTGTTCCACCTAAAATAGCTGTTAGAGTGCTGTTCGCGCGAACAAACTGAACAGAGAAACGAACAATCGCGCAAAGTCTTCATCTTGCAGAGCCAACTGTTGAAAGTCGGGTGCCTTTGTGTATAGCTCAGCGAAGCGACGGTCTCGGGTTAGGTCGTCCTTTGGCGGGCCTTGCAGCAGCTTCTGCAAGGTTTGCTTAGATTCTAGGCCATCGGGGGCTAAGCTCGTTGGCTGGTTAGGGGCTTCTTCTGCGGCTTTGCGTTTCTCGCCCATGATGAACTTGTTTTAAAGGGTTGTAGATCCGGCAAATGATGAAGATGAAAGCACGATGAACTAGGCCATCGCGATGGTAGGTGGTGACGCGCCGATTTCCAGTGGTTGTTGGTGTCAAGATGGTTGGTGAGGGTCGCCCAGTGCACGAACCAGCACGGCACAAATTACAGTTGCCTCTTAGAAACTTGACAGCAGCAGCAATCGGCAAACTTTCAACCAGAATGGGGATTTGTCCAAGGTAAATTGAAATGTCTCAACAACTATCTAAAGAGTCAAGAAAAATATACCAGAAAATGCAATGGCCTAGGCTTCGTTACAATCATGTCCTCATATTACGATATCATCGCCATCGTGACGCCACCATTCTTATGTACTGTGTGTCGGTACTGCAGATCTCACAGGCACCGCCAGG
Source organism: Fusarium setosum (assembly GCA_013623625.1). Classification (NCBI taxonomy): domain Eukaryota; kingdom Fungi; phylum Ascomycota; class Sordariomycetes; order Hypocreales; family Nectriaceae; genus Fusarium; species Fusarium setosum. The sequence goes on from JABFFE010001083.1 coordinate 899, forward strand.
CCTACCACAGCAGAACCCTCCACCGCCAGCCTTCGAGGAGCTTCATGTCCTTCTCATCAATGTCAGGGTCGCCCTGCTCAATCCTCAGGCACAGCTTCTTGAGGCGTTTCTGCACGGTCCGAGCAACCCGCAGCGACACCTCGTTGGAAAACACAAAGAGCACGGCAAAAACAAGGAACGCCAGCTTGGCGAATCTGCCCTTTCCGAGGATGGTGCTCTTGATGTGGTCGAGAAGACCCTTGGACTTGCGGAAGGCGTACTCGGTGTCGTTGGCTGAATTCTCCGATTCCTCGTCCTCATCGTTTCGGCGCCAGAACCTGCGGATAAAGGGAATAAAGGTAGCACTAATCCTGGTCAGTTGACCAAATTCAAGGGTGATTGAGCAGAGACAATTCTTACATGGCGCCACCGATAATCCACCTTCTCCAGCGGTGGTTTTCGGCTTCCTTGGCGATGCCACGCACCTCACCCTGGAGGATCCTTAGGTCACTCAGGATCACGTTTGACTGGGCCCGGATGCGCGTGTCAAGCTCATACGCCGACATGGCCGAGTCACCGCTCCGTCGCTGTCGCTGCAGGCTGAGATACTCACGCAGTCCAAACTGGCAGTTTGTCCTGAGAGCCTGGAGCTCTCGAAGGTCAGTTGGGGCCACCGCCGGAGTCAACTGGCTCTGGCTCGGCTTAGTTGCGTTGGCCATTGCTCCCGCCTGATCGGGGAGATAAGATTCAGACACCGGGCGCAGGGGAAGGTTGCTCGGGCCAGTTTGAGGGCCAGAAACGGGAGGGTAGTCCTGAGGATTGTAGGGCTGGCCATAGTTCTGAGGTGGGAAGTTCTGGGGACCGTAGTTTTGAGGGTTGTAGGTCTGGTTGGCGTAGTCCTGGGGATTGTAAGGCTGAGGGCCATACTGCTGAGGCTCGGGACCCGGATAGGACTTTGCCCTCTCCGGCCCCCGTGTCTCTGGAGGAGACGGACTGCGGATGGGTTGAGGATCCAAAGCCCGAAGCGGTGACTTGTTGGATTTGCGAGAATCCGTCATGGCGGCGGTTCAGTCGGGTCGGTTCCCTCGAAAGAACACAACGGAAAGAAAGGCGGAAAGCAAACTGAAGCAAAGGACTCCGTAGGAAAGCTCGAATTGAGCACAAGTTTTCTGCCCAGCGTGACAAAAAATAGGCGAGGCTCACCACTTTCGCTAGCTGAGCTGTCCGAGCTGGCTGTGGTGGAGAGGCTGGTGAAACGACGCCAGCCCATGACGTTCAAGTGACAGGCGGGGTGGGCACAGGAATTGATGAGGCTGGGGATATGCAATAGTGAGATGTGGTGCCACCTATCGAGGGCCAAAAATATGTCCCAAAGCGACAGACCAAATGATATGATTCGGATCAATTCTTTGTTCTGCAGGTGGTTTTGTCAAGTCGCTGTCAAGTCTTCAAATCTTTCCCAAGACTTGACAAGACTCGACAGCTGTTAGTATCCCAGGGCTCGATACATGCGGTGTGCGACCCCGTCAATGCCCTCGGCCGGCAACGCACGTCTCATGTCGCGTAACAATTGCTCCTGGACCTCGGGGTCGAATCTGTCCCAGACTCGATGAAGCTGATCCACCAGGTCTTGTCGCCTTGTGCGAAAGATCCCCGCAAAGGCTTCGAAGAGAATAGTTGTCTCGTTCCAGCCAAGGAGATTTTGAACGTCTTGAACGAGATACTCCAAGAAGTCGAGGATTTGATCAAGCAGATTCTCTGAGCATCCCAATCCTCGGTCATTGTCCAGGACAACGCAGATAGCATGCAGGATGCCTGCCCATCGGGTAACCACACGAGTGCGATCCGGGTCATCCTCAATTTGCTGTTTAGCAGCGCCGAACATATCCAACGCTCCTCTTCGCGAGAACTCCTCGAGATGATGGAAGATCAGGTGCAGAGCCCGGTGAATTGGATATGGAGGATGTGATTCCATGTCTTGGGGCAGAAAAAGGCTCAATAGGTCCAGAACGCCTCGTCTCACAGCGTACCCGGTTCTTGGCAGGAGAGTAACCAAGGTGTCCCGGTCAACGCCAAATCTGCGTCCCTCTGCTCCAAACCTGCCATTTTGGGGCCGTAGACGGTAGAGAAGAACAAGGACGATATTTGGTCTTCGAGCGGGCGCTTGTGAGGCATCGTTTCCACGAATCGCGTCCAACAGTACCGCCTGCGCGGTGGGTGGTCCTCTAGACAAGGGTGGACGCCTCAATGGATCTAAACCAAGTTCAGCCAAACCGTCCGCTCCAAGAGGCCCGTTGTCGACCATGCCGTCTGTTCTCAAATTCTGTGGTCTTTGCCTTGGCCCATGATAGTGAGGGCGGCGGCGAGATTCAGTGAAGCGGTCGGGACGTGGCATGCCGAAAGTCGTGCATCGAAAGGCACCGAGCAAGGTTTGTGGTGAATACAAAGAACCGAGGGAAAGAGTTCGCTGTTTTATAGCCACTCGTCCAGCTGATGTTCAAGTGCCTGCCATTGTAAGTTTGTTTCGCTAGGCGTTTGCTATGACATGAAGTTATATCGTGAGCAAGCAGTTTGAGATATATGACTCCATGCCAACACACACGGTGCAGATATCAGTGCGGATAGAGGTATAGTTATCTCTGCCCTTGGAGACCTTGGTTGAAGGTGCACTTGGCCATGTAGTTGGGACACGTTATCTGGGGCTTCTTCCAGGATGGTTTCGGTGATGCTGAAGCGTCTTGAGCAACTTCACCACCAATCGACCCATTTTCAACCTTGTGAAGTTATCGAATGGTTGTATGCGTAAGATCGATTGCATGATTGTTTTTCATCGCTGGCACACCAGTTTGCAAAACTTGGGGAAGCCGTCGGAAAACTTGTGCGAGGAAGCAATATGAAAGCCTGATAACTAAGGCTGAAATGTCAGGCGTCGACTTCCATTGCTCTGGCCTGAGTTGGCTAGGAGCGCGAGATTAACTAGATGACTCAGCATCTTTGGTGCTGCCTGCTCCGCCTTCCCCCTCTGCTCTGCCTGATCTCCCACCCTCCCACTCTCTCGCTCGTCCTCTCTCTCATCTATCTGGAGATGAGGCAGCCTGAGCCGCATAGCGTACCACGCGAACCACTCGCAAGAACTTGTCTTTCATTCTCCCATTGTGCTATGTACCTTACTCTTTCTGAATTCAAGTCAATTGCTGCCGGCATTTCCTCTTGTTGACCGTCAGACCCTCTCGCCCGTGTCAGAGAACACCGGAAGCTCTCGCCAGTCCTTGGAGTCTCGTTGTTTTGTTTGCACTGATGTTTTCGTTTGAGTGTCAATCCTTCTGTTGCCTTGCTATGGTACAAGTGACTTCTCTCTCCCGCCTTTTCACGTCCTAGCCTGCTCCCACGACTATAAGAATCTCGTCTTCCCCCTCCTCTTTGGCCCTTTCTCTCCTACTCAACAGTCCTCTCGATCTTCCTCACATCTCCCTCTTCTTGATTCATTGTCACTCTCTCCATCGTATCTCTGCAACATCGTCCTCTTCATCGTGTTCCCTCTTGGTCACCTGTCCCCAAGAGTCGTGATACTATAGCATCCCATCACCATCGACCTCTCCCTCACACCACCTTTTACCTTTCCCACCTTGTTGCCCTCTATCATCACCTATCATGGATGATGGCCACAAGGTTGAGTACAAGGTCCGCGACCTTGGTACTCGCTCTGTAACTCTCTTCCCTACCCAAGCCCAGATCAAGAGAGACATCAAAGACGTCCCTCTCAAGGTAAGATTTGAACCCATCTCCTGCCTTATCTCCCATTGCAGCTCGCTCATCATCTTTTAGCACGGCACAAACGAAATCTCTATCACCGGCCTTAGTCCCACTATCGACAAAAATTCTGTCACGGTCGAGGGTAGTGGTTCTGCTACCATCACCGGCATCAGTGTCGAGTTCCTCCCAAACCGTGAAATTTTTGACGAAGTCTACCCGGATAATGATTCGGATGCCTCTGACAGTGAAGATGACGACGATGATGACTCCGAGGATCAACCAGAGCAACCTGGGTTGATGGAAGTCCAGATGAAGTTGGTCGGGCTCAGAGACGACCTTAAGCGGGCTCAAGAAGCCGTCGCAAGTGCCGACGACCGCATCAAGATCCTTGATGAGTACTCCAAATCACTCAACAAAAGGGAGGGTATCGTCATTGCCGACATGCTTGAGACTTACAAGCAGGAACGTGAAAAGGCCCATGAAGATCGCATGGCTGGTCTCCTTCAAGAACGAACCATCACTGAAGCCGGCTACAAGGTTTCCAAGGAGCATTCGCGCCTTTTGAAGCTCGACAAGAAGCTCAAGGCTCAGGCTTCCAAGGCCAAAGCCAAGATCCAGAAGGCCAAGTCGAAGAAGAAGGAGAAGCTGAACAGGCGACGTGAGGAGCAACGCAAGGAAAAGGAGCGTATCCGCAATGAGCGAGCCCGCTGCTGGCCCAAGTACTGTTACACCGTGCATATCCAGCTTGAGGTGAACTCGTCCTTCACACCATCCTCGTCTCGCCGAAGCTCTATTTCCAGCGAGGTTGACGTTGTCAAGCGGTCGCCAAGCAGGACTGTGGCCGCGGAGGAGACGCCAATGTGCGACTTGCTGTTGTCGTACGTCACCAACTCGGCCTTCTGGACTCCCAGTTATGACCTCCAGCTCTCCACTGTCAACGCTTCAGGCACGCTTTGCTTTGATGCTGGTCTCCACAACACCACATCGGAAACTTGGGAGAATTGCAAGATCACACTGTCGACATCCCAGGCTACTTCTTCCAGCCTAGATGACGCCATTCCCATTCTCACTCCCTGGCGCATCAAGCTAGCTGCCAAGGGCGGAAATAGCGACATCTTCAATAGCCGCGAGGAACGCCATCAGCAGGGTGGCTGGCGTACCAAGAAGGCAGCGCCAGCGCCATCCAAGCCAAGACAAGAAATGTTTGGCCTCATCGAGGGCGCAGCTGCCGACGACTATCAGATGCAGCTCATGTTGCTCGAGCAACAGAACAAGAAGAGACTGATGATGGCAAGGCAGGAGCAAGACTGGGTGCCTCAAGCACCCCAGAGCTTCCAACCCCCTCAAGCTCCTCAATCCTTCCAACGCCAGTCATCACCTGGCGGATGGCGTACACTTGGGCCGCAACCCCTGAGACCAGCCCCCATAGAACCCCAGGACCGGACAATGCAGCAGCAGCGGCAGATGCAGCAGATGCAGCAACAGCAACAGATGCAAATGCAACAGATGCAAGCGCAGCAACAAGTGCAGCAGCAACAAATATACCAGCCTCAGCAGATGCAGCATTTCACGAACGGCTCCTCTGGAGCAACCGGCTTCGGTTCCGACGAGGCTGTAGATGGCGACGATGTCACAATGACCGATGCCCAGCCCTCCCTCGATTTCCAGAACTCGCTCGTCGAAGAAACGGGCTTCACCACGACCTACGACCTGCCTGGCCTCAAGACCCTCGTGCCCAAGTTTACCGTCTCCAAGCAGCGCGTTGCCCGCCTCCACTTCTCGAATGTCTTGTTCAGCCACACCGTCATCGCCAAGTATCAGCCTGCGGCGTACCTCAAGGCCAAGCTCCGAAACAACAGCAAGCTTACCCTTCTCCGGGGACCCGCTAGCTTGACCCTGGATGGTAGCTTCATGGGGCAGGCCAAGATCCCTCGCTGCAGCTCGGGCGAGATCTTCAGCCTCAGCCTGGGTGTTGACTCGGCGATCCGGGTCATGTACCCGAAGCCTGATGTTCGCCGAAGCACAAGCGGCATGTTCAGCAAGGAAGACAGCTCTGTGTATATTCGTACTGTCACGGTGCACAACACGCGTGTCTCGGCCGGAAAGCCGGTCAACGTGCTGGTCCTGGATCAGATCCCCGTTTCAGAGGACGACCGGCTTCGTGTCGATCTGATGAACCCTCGTGGCCTGGCGCTTGACGGACCCCGCCAATCGGCTGGAGCTCCCGGACGAGAGATACAGGAGGACAAGAACTGGGGCAAGGCGACGGCGTGCCTAAAGAAGGGCGGGCAGGTCTCGTGGGAGGTTTCTCTCAACCCGGGCAGGGCTGTCAAGCTGGGCCTGGAGTACTCGGTTTCGATGCCGAGCGGCAATGTTGCGCAGGAGTGTTAATTCGGTTATCTTGTTGATGTTGATTTCTCGGGATTGGATGACGGTGGCCCTATGAATGTTTTCTCTTTGTTAGCTCAACGCTGGACGGAGTGCTCAAGTTGCTTTGGAGTGTTTAGGATAATGTTCACGTCACACAGAATGAATACCAATGGTTTTGTCATATTGACAAGTTACATTGATGTAATTTTCTATCTCTGTACATGATTGATATGCTGATCCTGTGGTCCGGGCCCCCCTAATCCATCATAATATTAATGCCGACCGTAGTTAATCAATCTGGTTCTGGTGCTGCGACGGCCGGACTATATAGTCATATCCATACATGGATTGTGGGCAAACGCTCAAGGCAGACCAGAACAGGCGAATCCCGCCGAATATAACCGAAAACCTTAATACAAATGTCATACATGCTAGATGGCTCTGCCGATAGAAGGGCAGGCTCGTTGGTTCTGCTGCCGGCTAACTGGAGAGTTAGTCTTCGATGCCTTGCGTTGGCAAGGGCTCGGTGCAGGTCAGAACAGGCGGCAATGTTGCCTTGATATCTCTAAAGAGAGAAAGAAAAACCGGGAACAGGAAACCATAAGGGAAAAAACCGAGAAGAAAAGCCGTGTCGAAAAGCCGTGATTAGTCGTCCTACATGCTAATGAGTAGCATGTGGTGTCAGATCTTGACTGGTGCTCGTGACGTTGAGTGCATGTAGCAGTCACTTGAGATGTCAAGTTCTTTTAAGACGGACGAGGAGGAGACGGGTCGCGATCATTTCGGGGGTTACCGCGTGTGTTGGGATACAGGAAGTAGCGTCGATGGCCAGCCTGGCGGGAACGAACAGGGGGGGAACCAAGCTCACGAGAGGAGGCTCCAGGAGTTGCGTCTTCTCTCGCACGGGGCCTCGGGGACCTAAGAGTAAGGCCGGAAAAGGGTCGACGGGTTCCAGTGTCGGCGGGAGGCAGAACGACAGTAAGGTTACGGGCAGGCACCGAGCGGTTGGAAGTCAAGTTGGAGGTAGACGCAGGATGAGAGGCCAACCCAGCGTGAGGGTCCGGGAACGAGGAGTTCTGGGGATAGGGAACAGGCTGCATGCCTGGACCATAGGGAGCAGAAGCCATAGGATGCTGCATGGGTGGGAAACCAACAGGCGGGAGCATAGGGGGGTATGGCATGACTGGGTGACAGAACGGCGGGCTCATAGGAATTGGCATAACCGGGTGGCCGAACGGGGGATGGATGGGAGGGTGAATAGGAGGCAGCGGCATGCCTGGGTAGCCGAAATGGGGGTTCATAGGAGGAGGCGGCATACCTGCAGCATCCGGATGACCCATGAATGTAGGCACCGCGCCGGCGGGGGGCGAAAAGCCAGGACAAGCGGGGAAAGTGTGGTGCGGTGGGATCCATCCAGGAGGAGGATGGCTCAAGCCAGCAGAAGGGCACACCGGGGGAGCCGCGTGTGAATTACCCGTAGCTCCCTGGGGATCGCCAGAGACCGGCACTGCGAGCCAGGTGGTTTGGGGCAACCAAACGTGTTGGCCCGCATGGACAGCTGATGGACCTGTGCTGTACGCGGGAGGTGGAATCCCAGGACAGTATGGAGGGGGGTTCTCCAGGGTGGTCTGACTACCACTGGCCTGATGAGTTTGGGTCCTCGCAGTGTTTTGGCTGCCATCGCTGCCGTTGCTGGGCTGGCTGGGAGAGCCGGCGGTGTTCTCTGTAGGAGAGTGATTGTTGTTACCGCCAGGGGAACGGTTGCTGCTCTCGTTAGACGAGCGGTTGTCAGTTGCTGTGGGGGAGTTGATGTTGTTGACAACGAGGTACTGAGCCTGCTGTGAAGTAGCCTCGAGACTGTTGGCGCCGTTGATTGCGGATCGATAGTGGCGATCAGGGTTGATGTTACGGCCACTAGTAGGCTGCTCGTGGCCACCCCAAGGAAGCTCCTCGTCGTTGGAGGCGGACTGGTTCCTCTGGCTCACAGGAGACTCACTGTTGCTGCCCACGCCATGGTCGTTGGCGATGGTCTCAGTTGAACCATCGCTGTCGCTTTGGTCCAGCTGGTCATCAACAGTAGGCTGGTAGGTATCGTCAACGGCACCTTGGTACATGACAACCAGGTCGTGGACAGAAGGATTCTCTTGAACAAGTGAGTGGAGCCTGGTAGAGGTTGGCGTCGGAGCGAGTCGAACACCAAGACGTTGGCCTTCGTTGAGGGTTGCCGTGTCTTCATCATAGTCCATCTCTTTGGCCGTCAGCACTGGAGCGGGAGTTGGATCAGCGTTGGCAGGGACAGAAAGATGTCCCGAGGTCGACGTTCCGGCGATTGGCTGTTCCAGCAGAGCACTCATGAGAGCTTTGCCGGCGTCCTCGTGCACATATTCAGCGACTCGCTGCCCGAAACGTGCCTTGAACGCTTCGCGTCCCTCGTCAGTGTGCAGGTAGCCAATCTCGCTGAGACGAGCCATCTCCTGACGGAACGCGGTCATCTCCTCAGAGGCATTGAGTTCCTTCTCCATCTCAGGAGTAAGGGCAAGGTCCTCGGGAGTGAGGTCTTGAGCGATCTGCTCCTCTTGAGGGGTGAGAGTAGGGACAGGCCAATACGGGGAAACATTCTCTTGGGTGAAAGTCGGATCCTGTACCTGGTTTCCATGGTTTAGGTAAGGCATAACGTCTGCTCCCTGAGGCTCCTAGCCTCTGTTTGCGGGCGACGTAGGGGTAGGGCCATCGCTGAGGATACCCGAGGATGTGTGAACACGCTCACCATAATGCTCATGTGGCTGAGGGCCGAAGCAAGCCTCGCAGGTCTTGTCGACCGGCTTGGTGGTGCCGCATCGAGGGCATTTCATCTCCTGTTTGATACCGAGAATCTCCAAGAGTGTCATTTCTGCGGCCTGGAAGTTGTCGTCGTGCTTGTTCACGACACCCGGAACCAGAGGCATGCAGTTCTTACAGAAGCCTGTGCTCTGAATCGAAGGGAGAAGGAATTTGCAAAGGTCACAGACCTTCCAGCGCCCACATTCAAAACTACACGGCCCGCAGTAGTATGAGATACCCTCACGAGGTCGAGTTTCGCATGCCACGCACAAGGCGGGTCCAGCACCTGACTTCTTGGGTGAGAGTTCGTCGTCGCCGTAGTACGAAACATTCTCAGACTCTGTTTCATCAACGTCAGAGTCAGCCTCAGGCTGCTGGTGAGGTTGAGCGCCAGTGTAGAGATCAACGCCGTGACCATTCTCATGATCAGATTCGTTCACAGGCTCAAAGTCAGACTCGTGAGCCGACTCGAGGTCAGAGTCAAGGAACGTGTCCGGGTCAGAGGGGGAACGGGACCCATGGTTGGGGTCGAAGTCAGGATCACGAGTTTCAATGGCAGAGAAATCGGATGAGAGCTCCATCGGATCACCCGAGTCGCTCTCGTCGTCAGTGATGACTTCGAATTGAGCTTGCTCAAGCATTGGGACGATGGTTGAGGCGTTTGCGGCCTGGGAAACAGGCGCAGCCATATCAACGTTACCAGCTTGGCTGACAGGCATAGGAGCAGTGGGGTTAGAGCCTCCGTTGCCAAAAGACTGCGGAGAGTTGGGAGGAGAGCGAAGGCCAGACTGGTGGCCAAGCCCATGATTAAAGTCCATGGTAAAGAACAGTAGCTTGGCAGGCGTGACTGTTCCGCTGTGGCTCGTGAGTCAGCTACTATGCACAAGACGCGGTTACCAAAACACGTACCTAAGTGGCGATCTTCTAAGATCGAGAGATGTTGCTTGCGATGCTTGATACGATCACGATAGTAAAGCAGCGACTATATGCGCGTAGCTGTTTGGCTGGTCATCGCGTGTCAGCTTCTTCAGGCAAGGCATGCTCATCAAAACACGAACCTAGATAGTGCAGGGGAAGATGATCTCCCGTCGAGAGGATGTTCTCGCGATGCTTCAGATAGCGGCAGTAGAACAGCTGCTTGAAGTTCGTAGCTGTTCGCCTAGTGATCCTGTGTGTCAGCTTTCTCTCGTGAGACGCGTTGACCAAAACATGAACGTACAATGTGTTCTCGCGACGAGTGATTGTTCTTACGAATGCTGCAGATGTTCACAGCAGATGATGATAATGTTCGAAAGATGTTACGATAACTTCTTTCAAGGTTGGGAAGATGAAATTCTTCTCGGGGGTTTGGAGTGGAAGAATTGCGAGGAGGATGGAAGATGCGGAAGAGGGTGGGGAGGAGGAGAAAAAGAGAAGATGGCCTCCTATGTTTTGGAGCGGGCTGGGCATTCACTTACGGTTAAAGTGGGGCCAGAAACCTATTGTCTACTCCTGGATGGCCGGGCAATGGTTATGCGAGCTGGGAACCTCCCTATGGTGGATGGAGCGGGACGCTTTAGGGGGTTGGACTCGTCCTCAGGGTCGAATTTCCGGGCGTTGCCAGTTGCAAGCCACCTGGCATCCTCTGGAGCATCACCCCTAGCTTGATGCCATACCCCCAATATGCCCTGTATTTGATTCTGAAAGGTAAGGGATATCTCGTTAGGTATCTTCATTATCCAGTCTCGGGTCAACTCCATATTGTCGGCCATTCCTCGACCTCACTGCCTTCGACATTTCGAATTGTACCCTTCAACCTCCTCTACCTAGCAATATCCACCTCTTTAATCAGCCTCTGCAACCTCCTCCTCTTCCTCCACCTCCTACGATCGTACCAAAGACCCGGAAGCCCATTTACGAAGAAGTGAACCCGTACGTCGGCAAGCAAATACCCACGGCCAAAAGGGAAGCATTACGTATCCATCTACAGCCCGAGCAACGTTGACCACAATGCAGGCCGATGGCAAGGAGACCTCACGTCTTCCTTGCCTTCAGGGACCGCTCGTAGACAATTATCAAACACAGGTCTCGAGGTCGCAGCCTCGAATTCCCACTTGGCCAGGCTCCTGGGTGACTTGCCACGACGGATGTCTTAAAGACTACCTTGAGAAGCTCTCACAGCTGCTCTCCTGTTCGTTCTACCCATTCTTCAGGCGCTGACAGTTCACCTTGTCCAGGATTATCACCCTCCGACTCGCTACCCCCGAAAGACAAGCCGATCGATCTTCCTCCGGGTCCCCCAGCCGAGAGATAGAACATTATCGCATCCCTCTCGCAAGTTCCAGATGGGGACCTTGGAAGGGCAGCAGCATCAGCGTTTGACTCGAAGAGCAGGGAAGGGTCAGGTACGCCGGTCATCTCCTTCTCTTGGTTGCTGATTCACAGCCGCCTCTCTTCTTCCTCCGACCGGACTCTTCCTCTTTGGACAACCGACGAACGACGTGTATCGTGTGAGTACCTGGCTCTCTCTGTGTGGCCAGACACTCCTGGCAAGCCCATTGCCGGGAAGCTTGATCAAAAAGTAGGAATGATACTGACACGTCCACATACAGAGCCCATTGAAGTTTTGAGTATCAATCTTTACACTCCGGCCCTGGATCTATGTTACAGCAAGTCCTACTAGCATAGCGGACCGATCGATGAAGTCAAGACACAGGTCATAGTGAGCTCAGTACTCCAGCAACAGGGGCGTTGTTCCACTGCCTCTGGCGATCTGAGTAAAGATAAACCACGAGAGTTGCGAGAGCTTAGCGAGCCTCTCCCATCGCGCACCACGATGACCTAAAATCTCCCAGAATACCTTGAACAGCACAGCAGATTGTTTGTGGTGCAATTGTAGAAAGATGGATCAGACTGGTCTCCAGGCAAGCTTCTTCAAGTGCCCTCCGGTCGAACATATCCCAGTTTTCTGTTAAACATTCTCTCCATTCGCAAATCCTTTGCAGCGGCTAACACCATCCCAGGCTTCCCACGACTTCTCCCTTCCTACGCTGCTGGCAGTGGATTCCGTCCGAATAACTCACATTGGGTGAGATTGATACTTTCGTGCTAAAGCAAACTCGACACGTCTCCGTCTCTCGATGCCGAATGGCCCCAAGGATGGGCAGATCCCCATTGTTCAGACGCTGATGAACGAAAAAGCCGCACCCCGGCACAATGGGAACAATATTGTCATGTTCATGGATCACTGCGAAGAACAACAGCAACCCTCCATCGTTTCCCGGAACATCAATGTTCATCTCAGAATGCCCCGCAGCACCTGGTTCAAGACTTTCACTAAACCGCTATCAAGGATGCCAGATGTGACGTTTTCCCCTGTTGCCGTGGACACATCTTTTGATACACTCTGGTCAGGTAAGTCCTCTACCACCTCGTCCCCTTTCACCACACAGGCGCAGTAGAGAGGTGTACTCTACTTCAAGTCAAGATTAGATCTATAGCCACCCACCACAATAACCTCCAGGACTCTAGCATCACAGCCCTCAACGGCCATGTAGATGAGCGTCTTCCTCTGTTGATCTTAGACTACAGCTTATAGTTCGGATTAGTACCCTTTCTATGCTATAGCTAACTTGCTTACAGTTGAGTTGATCCCCCAAGACCTTTTAAAGCAGCCGAACCCCGCGCCATCCTCATTCGAAGTTGACCAGTTCATCGACATTGCCCACGATCTCGAAAACGTTCCAATAGCACCCACAAGTCCTCCTCGTATAGATATGTTACAAAACTGTTTCGTTTGTGCGCTCGGCGTACGGATCTCCTTCGCTTCAAAAGCTCGACCATGATACCTGGCATCCATGACCAGCTATAAGCTACGATGGCCTATTGAACTTCGACGTCCACTTCAAAGATGAACGTCCGCGTCACGATCGAAAAGAGTGCATATAAAGCTGGCCTTACGTCCCACCACTACAATACCATGAGATGTGCTGTCAATCTCTCCCTTTACATTAGTTCAAAAGAATGACCACCCCAGCAGGTCCGCTTATACCATTACATGATTCCCCCAGTCAAAAGCAACTATAAGGGGCGTCCTATACTCCGGCCTGTTGAGATCAGCCCCGCGGGAAACGAGACGATCAACAGTGTCGCCACCATTCATACCTATCGTCACATAAAGAGCTGCGCGCTTCCTTTCCTCTCCACAAGCCAGTTGTCTTCAGGCAACTGTGTTATCGCACGAGGCGATGATGTCTAGGCTAGGGCTCATTCAACGAGGGCGGCGATCGACCGCGGCACCAACAACTACGAGCTTCTCAGGCTCATATTGTGGCTACTCTCTACAGCCAAAACCACGGGTATTGCTTCAGGCGTGCCAATGGGAGGGCTGGCCAGATTGGCACACTTGCCGATGAGCTTGTCGACCACGCTTCACTATACGCTCCCACATGCTTTGTGAACCAAGCATTCATTACTCCCAGTATCTCTATACTAGTCAATCTGCCGGTCAAGGAAGTAGGCGGCTGTCAAGGCCTGAGCTAACAGGCATGTTCAGATCAGCACCGAAATCGACAAGCGCTCGAATGGCTTTTTCCGAGTTAAAGACCCGAATAAGCAGTGGTTTGCTTCCAGTTGTCTGTGGCATCCATGTCGGCACCAGGGAAGCCTTCCGCCGCGGAATTCGCCAGACGTGGTTTACCGTGCTTTTTCAACTCCACCGGGACGTTACGGATCGATCGGGAGGAGGCCTAGGATGCCGGGGAAGGGATGCATTTATAACTTGTTGGGTCGAAGACTCGGAAGCCTGAAAGGATAACCCCTTGATGATGGTATCGACATCTCATTGACCCAGACCCAGAAGGTGCCTAACTTGTGAAACTCAAAACACCCCTCGACCGCCCGCCTCCCCTGGAAGATACCAAGGGTCGAATTGAAGATGGTGATGCGGTTCAGGACTGTGTCGCCAGAAATGAGTTTCAAGAAGCGAGTAGCTCTCTGCTGTCTTCAGATGCGAGTTCCGGTCCACTTTCCCAATCTATTCCAGAGAGCTAATGGAGACACATCTCCACATATCATACCGACATCGTACGTGTGATGAAGTCGTACAGAAGGTCTGATGAAGCTCGAACGTGTCTTCGCTGCCAAATCTCACCAGTCGTTTACACACCCGAGTCAAGCCTCCTGGTAGTCCGTAAGTCCCTGTGTTCTCGCGATTCAGTGCGTCGCTGTTCTCTGGGATCAGTGGTGCGTTATGGACCAACTGGAATGGGTCAACACGCTCCGCTTCCAGGCGATTCATAGCTTGCTGGTAGATCCTCCATAGCAGAAAGGTACCAGGTGACCAGGGCGAAAACTAAATTCTGCTCTGTGTCTCTGCTATACCAGAATTCTATGACAAGGTGACGTAAAGAGACAGCGGTGTTAGATCGCTCAACAAGGATCTCAGACAAGGAACTGCGGCCAATGGTGGCCATCCAGCGACTTGTGCTGATGCGACCAACGTCTTCATCAACGACATGTTGGATATCGTTACCTACCAAGTCGAGTGTTATTTCAATGTGAGAGCCAGCCATTTGAAAACTTCGAGTTGGGTCAACCATCCACGAGGTGGTAACGACAGAGCGTGAAAGCGGAACCTGAGGCCGGATAATGGGACTCAGACCATAAGGAGGTCGGAGCACAACCTATCTTCACATTAGTCGAGACCATCGATAATCAGGCATGCCGGGGCTCCGTTTCCATCTATCACAAGGGCCTAAATAATCCCCATTAATGGATGAATTATCTCCCACTGTGAACCGGAAAGCCCGCGGGCTTTTTGTCGCTATGAGTTGAGGGCTTCCAAAAGAGAATGAAGCTTCCTCTGAACTGCCCTGGGCACGCTTGATGTTTGCCAAATCGAGATTCGGCAACCAGGTCGAGAATAGAACGGGCTTAACAAGACCATTTCAAGCCATCGCTACAAAACGATGTAACCAAATGCTCCTCCGCGGGATACCCTCGATATATTTTGCCAAGCCAGACTTGCCAGAACCTAGACTTCCAGTGATGAAGATAGCGCCTCGGTCGGCGAATGTCGAATTATCCAAATCCATAGGCGAGTTTGCCAATGGGGCTGCTTCTCGATGTAGGTCTTTGTCCTCTGGGGCTATCGTTCGCAACTAACTGACGAAACCACCGAACTTCCTAGTTTTTGTTCATATAATCAGCCTCAGCAACCGTTCAGCATCGAGATTCGACGTACCAATCTTCTCGAGCTGGTCGAGAGGCTCCATTGAGGTAGGGTCTCATAGCGGAGTCACTTCTCCGTACTGCGGTTTCGGACTTCTTCAGAGTCTCGTCGGCGCGCGAGCGGATTATTGTAGTCCTCGAAGCTTTGAGCCCCCCTAAGCGACCTCATGTTTCCGTTGGGCTGGACAGTTTGACGCTGTGGAAGAGGCAGTGGTCTACATTGCCTAGTATGAATCATCGAATCTAATCAAGGTAGTTTTAGCAACATTGCCAACACGATTGGCGTTGCAACCAAAGGGCAGGGCACGTACAAACCCCTTTGGGCGGCCAAGGAACTTGGATTCCGTAAACCACGGCTCGGTTGTTCCCTCTTGCTTCCAAGTTGTTCTGGGGTCCGTGAAATCCGTGCACAAAGACGAAGCCGAGGATTGATCAACCCTGTGGAAACACGGCTGGTCAAGGTATCACTTACTCCTCAAGGTATCGTTGGTCCATTAATGAAGGATCTTGCGCCGGGGTCAGTTGCATCATATTGGGGGTGTACCTGTCGCCTGGTTCATCAATGACTCGTGACTTCAATTGTATGTTGTCAGCTACAATCCAAACTTGACAATAGCGACCTCTTGCGCGGACAATCATCATTCCCCTCGCTCGCCACGATATCGCCGGTCAGCGATGAGTTATCCTCCTGATGACGTCCGATGCCCATCGTGCCTCAGCATCACAGCATAATACTAATGGATGTTGGGCGGTCGACGGCAGACATGAAGTCGAGTCTGGCCGAGACGGCCGAGTGCGGCTCTATCTTGGCGAAACAACCGTATTCTCTTGGAGGCTAGACCGATTTTGGGTCCCGATGCAAGATAAGGGACCGATTGGGTTGGCGCCGTGGCTTCGCCTGTTCAGCTTGGGATTGTGCGGCATCCCTGCTGCCTGTCAGTATCATGATGAAGCCATTTGTCTTGGGCCTTCAATAAGTCTTATGAGGCTGCTGGGGGCCTGGTCCATGCCGGACACCCGAATTGTGGGCGCTGAGAACTGGCTCTCCAGGCGAGGCATTGAGGGTCAGAGCTAGAACTCGGAGCTGATCCCTGTGATGAGTATGATATCGAGAGCTGAATATTGTTTGATGTCGAATACCTTGATTGGGCATGGGAATCAGCGAAGAATAGGGGTTTTGTCAAGATTGAATGCAGGTTGAAGGGCAGCGGCCTTTTTCTGTAGGAGGAGGGCAGGTCATTGAGACCACGTCACGTGGATCTCAACGAAGCAACCATTTCCGTCTCGGACAACCTAGAATTAACAACTTATGGCGAAAGAGCAATGCCACCGCTTTTAATTCGTGAATTTCAATCCAAATTATCACAGATCGATCCTCAATGTTGGCAGTTCAACTGGATCATCATTTCCATTCGGTAGTAGAAACAATGACCTACCCTGGATTGAGTGGTCATCTCAAAAATTGGCCATACGGACCGATCTCATGTTAAATCAAGTTACAAGTTGACGTTTGCCATTTGAGAGTCATCCAGGCGCTTTTGTAGTCCCATCCGGCATACTGGAGTATAGGAAAACAATCCCATTACCGTCCTGGTCCACACTTCTCGCGGGCGGCGAAGTGAACTGGATCTTGAGGTTTTGTGCCTGCTTGCACCACATCTGATGTCGAGAGGGCAGACGGCGGTATTGAATCTGGTTGTATCATGTATAAAATAGATATTGGCAAAGACTTTCCTCTGCTAGCAACGAGTCTGTCAGTGATACACCCCTTAGAGTTACCCTTACAACGGCGGAAGTATCACGCCTAATGGGTCTCAGTCCTGAAGGGCGCTCCGTGGAAATAGTCAACGAAGGGCAATCTGTCTACTTTGGTGAGGCCCTCGAAACACTTTATACTTATAATTGTTCTTTGTGTAAGGTACCAAATATAACTGAACCGTTGATGATTGCTATGACTTGGCCTTTTGAAGGCTTGAGACAACGGCCGAGAACTACTCGCAGTGACCTGGTCGGAATAGGCGATGATCCGGGCTTGTGCGCATCATGACCATGCCTGCACGGCGCCTCGGGCAGAAGTCATGATATCCTCGGGAATGTAGAGGGTGGCGTCGCAACCGGTAATAGACCTGTTTAGCGAGCGAATTATGTTTACGTAGCTTCGATGCGCGATGCTTGATCACCTCGGTTGGTGATGCTCCCGGCCTTCCGTCAAATACGGACTGGAAACGGTGCAAGGTTCAAGGGGTCTATGAAGCCGTCATCGGCCCTGAGCCTGCAAAACCAACGGCAAATTGATAAGATCCGAGACGACATCCGCCGGGATAGAGGTCCACTCTGGTAGATTGTCCCTGTCAGCCGGCCCCGGTCGCTGGCGATGCTCAAGTCCAGCCAAGCCCTACTTGAGCGCCAACGTGTATGTTTCGCGTTCTGGAATGAAAAACTCCAGCTCGCGAGCCCGATCAAACTGGCTCAAAGTAACTGGGTATCGCGCGTTGCGAACAGCGCGACTTTAATCTGTTATCTTGATCCCAACTGGACTACCTTGAACCACGGCCCCGGTGTGGATGGAGTCTTGGCAGTAAATATCGCGCTCAAGACAAGAGCCAGAAACTTGACTTGGTTGGTTCTCCCCATTCAGTGTTGCCTGAACCCCAGCCGGGGACTCGATCAGTTCACCCCCCTTAATTACCTCCCTTCGATAAGACCTCCTGGTTTGTGGCCTGCTCCGGAGGCTTTGTGTAACGTTCCCCCGAACGCAGCGGCCGTGCCCTCAAACTCGGCATTGCGCCTTCATTTCCACCGCCAAAACTGGCTCCAAAAAGCGGACAATACATTAGTATGGTCTATACCAGGCTTGATAAAGATGAAAAGGAACCCAGCGGCAGGCTGAGGGCCAAAGCGACTGAGGTCGGAGACAGCAGTGACCATCAGGCTGAGACAGCCTGGGCCGTGCTCCGGGTGAGCTCACCTCCGACATGTGGGTTGTCTCCAGATTATTCTTACATACCGTCACGTAATAAGACGGGGAAGTGGCCGGAGGGCTGCCGCTTTAAAGCTCCGGAAACGGTACCGCAACGGCGAGAGCCATCCCCGCCGTTGTGGACAGGGTCCGTTACGGTGCGTGGCTGAACTTTAGGTGATGGAGTCGGGTTCAGCATTCGGCCAGTGACTCAACATCTGCTAGACGAGTCAGACTCTAATATTCTGATGGAAGGACAGCACTGCCTTATCTTGATAGGTAGGATCTGATGGAGGCGTTTGAGAACGAGCTGGTGAAGATAGGCTCACGTGACTCACTCCCCCCTTGCAGAGGGTCCTTCCATGATGAGTCATGTGATCCAGTCCATTGCCCCTCCCCCTCCTTCTGGCTATCAACAGCGACAAAAAATCCACCACTTGGCCCAACTAAGTTGTGAGCGCGAATCGTACCACTCGAGGCCGTCAACATGCTGGACATTGAAGATTTCATCGAGGAGCGAGGCGGAAACCCCGAGAAGATTCGGGAGAGCCAACGTCGTCGGCATGCCCCCGTTGAGCTGGTTGATGAGGTTATCGCCCTTTGGCAAGACGCCCGAAAAAGTGAGTCACTGGGAGAATATGAACACGTTTTCTCATGTACGCCTCTGCTAACGTCTTAAAAGCACAATACGGCGTCACGCAGATCGGCACGCAAATAAACGGTGTTCAGAAGGAAATTGGACTCAAGAAGAGGGCCAAGGAGGACGCGACCGAGCTGCTCCAGCAGAAGGACGAGTTGACACAACAGAAGAAGATTCAGGAAGAGCTCGCTGCGGCCAAGAACGCTGAGCTCAAGACTAAGGCCAAGCTTGTCGGAAACTATGTCCACGAGTCCGTGCACGTCAGCGACAACGAGGACAATAACACCATCGAAAGAACCTGGAAGCCCGAGGGTTTCGACGAGTCCAAGAAGGCTGCTCTTTCGCACCACGAGGTGCTCTGGCGACTTGGAGGATATGACCCTGTTCGAGGTGTGAAGCTGGTTGGCCACCGAGGCTACTGCCTGACTGGCTATGGAATGTTTTTGTGAGTTGGTCAGGCGCAAACGACGACGACTATATCCTGACGATGATAGGAACTTGGCCCTTATCAACTACGCTACCTCTTTTCTCTTCAACAAGGGTAGGCAACTTCAGTAAGCACAAGTTGCGCACGTTGCTAACTAAGCCAATGTTTAGGTTACACTCCCAACCAGCCTCCTTTCATGCTTGACCGCGAGCAGATGGCCAAGACTGCTCAGCTCTCACAGTTCGACGAGGAGCTCTACCGTGTCTCTGAGGGTCCTACCCCTTCCGACTCTGATCGATACCTGATTGCCACCAGTGAGCAGCCCCTGTCTGCTCTCCATGCCGACGAGTGGATCCAACCCTCCGAACTTCCGATCAAATACTGTGGTTACAGCACTTGCTTCCGAAAGGAGGCCGGCAGCCACGGCCGCGATGCTTGGGGCGTGTTCCGCGTGCACCAGTTTGAGAAGGTTGAGCAGTTTGTGCTTTGTGGACCCGACCACAGCTGGGAGCAGTTCGACCAAATGATGGCCAATTCGGAGGAGTTCTACAAGTCGCTAGGTCTTCCCTACCAGGTGGTGGGCATTGTCACTGGTGCTCTCAACAACGCTGCTGCCAAGAAGTATGATCTGGAGGCCTGGTTCCCCTTCCAGAGCGAGTACAAGGAGCTGGTTTCGTGCTCCAACTGCACCGACTACCAAACTCGCGAGCTCGAGATCCGTCATGGTCAGAAGAAGGGCAAGCAGATCGTGGGCGGTGGAAAGAAGGAGTATGTGCATGCTCTGAATGCGGTAAGTCCCCTGAAACCATGCCTAGTGTAGGGATAAGGACTACGAGGCTGACGTTCCCTACCAGACACTGTGCGCGACTGAGCGAACAATGTGCTGCATTCTCGAGAACTACCAGACGGAGGAGGGGTTGGTGGTTCCCGAGGTGCTCCGGAAGTACATTCCAGGAGAGCCCGAATTCCTGCCATTTGTCAAGGAGGCCCCGAAAGAGGGAGAGAAGACAGAGAAGAAGGAAGGTGCAAAGAAAGAGAAGACACTTCCCGTGCGCGAGAACAAGGCATAGATGGAGTATTTCAATGCATGGTCTAGAGGAAGGAAAAAAAAAAAGAGGTACATGTCATGACGATACAGTATTACGAATTGATGGTCTAGACGGGACGAAATTCCTTCAACTCGAGGCTCGTGGAAGGTAGAAGCGCCATGTGACTGATCTGTGATAGGCTGGATGTGGTACGAATGTTAAATCTCTCGAGATTGCCTTGGATCAAGTTAGTGATGCTTGGGGTCCGTCACAGCATCTAAAGAACCGGAGGAAGGAGCTCCGTGATGCTCCACATGCCGCTATTATGAACGGCGGCGAGCGGCGAGTCACGTGTAAAAGGCGCTGAGCACAACACAGCATTTTTTGCATCTGTTGGTCTCGCGACGGTAAAAGCGGCCACGGCATCTAGCCCTGCGGGTCGTTGAAACCCTTCCCCGCCCCTGGTCCCAACGTCACCGGCCGTCTCCGTGGGCTGGACGGAGGTGGGTACCGTTTTGGTGCTTAATCTGCCGGAACCTTTGGCAAGGCACCGTCGTTGTACGGAAGACGGCGGTCGGCGGTGAATGCAAGAGTGAGCTGAGATGCATTGGCCAAGAGTACTGCATATCCTCTTCGAGAGGCTGAACTTGAGGACTGACTGTTTGAGCCGCTCTCATCGCCCCAGGGACTGTTACCGGGGAGTACCCAGAGAGGATGAGGCCCCGGACATACTGAACGAACGGTACAGTGCCACGGCGGCCAAATTCACACCATGATCACTCGGGGCGGCCCCACCGTAATTCCTCTGCCGGAGAGGCGCCTCCTCTCAGCACCACTTACTAGGAGGCGCCTGTGAGTGGCAGTATGTCGGCCGGCACGGAGGGTGCGCGCCGCATATCGATGTGAGAGGGTGAGCGTATGAGGAGCATGAGCATTCTCACTCTCCAGGTCGAGCGAACCGTAATTCGCGGTGGACATTGGCGTGGCGCGCGCGTCAGAGATGGCGCCGGACGGGGTGTTGGATGCAGCTCCCGAGGAGACCTGGACCATGTCCGGCCACATGCCATGACATGCTTGGAGTTTCTGAGCCAGCAGCAGCGCATGCCTCCTGGTCGGTAGTCACTCTACCCGGACGCTGGGTAACAGGCGCAGATGACCATACGTGTAACAGGAGTTGGTGATGATGTGAAGTGGTTTATATGGCCCGCCCCAAACCCTCCTCCCTTGAGATTGAGGGGAAGGATGATTTTCAAGATTACCGCCTACGCAGACACCATTGGATGCCGATCAGCCCTCTGAACGGCCCGATCGGGCGGGCGGGCTCTCCCTGGCGGAGGTGTTTTGGGGAAGAGGAGAAAAGGACGCGGAGAGCCCCGACAGCTCCGGGTTAGGCTCACTTCCACGAGTCTCGTCCACTGCCGGCCCGGGTGCCTTGAAGATCACTGCTGCACGGGAGGCAAAATGTCCAAAGACAACATATGGAACAAACACCCGGGCACACAAAGTCACAAACGTTGCTGGGAAGGGCAAAGATCGTGATGGTATATTGGGGGCTCCGGAGGACTGGGCTTAGGTAACGCCGACCCCCGAGTTGACGGGGACCCAAAATAAGCCCGTTGACGGCACGGCGGCTTTACCATTGACTTGGCACGATCCTCTGGCCCCCTCGCGGCAACCCTACCGACGAGGGCACATCTCGTGTTGGCGGTAGCACAGTTACGAGCCATCTTCCATGATGTTGGTCATGGAGCATTCGACTGCGAGATTATTGATGCAGACGAAAGAGACGACGTAGCAGGCGCCTGCGCGTCCTACTCTGTGCCGCCGGGGCGGACAAGAGGGCACGGCCACACCCTGCCCACTTCGGGGTTCGGGGTCGCTGGTCCAATTTGGGTATGTTGCTCGCTGGAGGGAGGAATCCGTGGGCCGAACCACACACAGATGGACAAAGCAAGTTGAGGGTTTTCTTGAGCAATCTGATGTTTCTTGATTCCAGAATACTTTTTGTTGATCGCCTTTGGGCTTGTCCAACCATGCAGGCGCCCGGACTCGTCTAGAACTTGGAGGGTAGCTTTGCAGAGACAGAGAGTCTGTCTGTTTGTTGCTGGCCGGCGGGCGGACAAACGAGCCAAGCCCAGCCAGCCCCAGCCTGGAGACTGCCGAGCGAGGAGAAGAGCAACCCCACTCGCGCAAAAAAGCAATCGCGCAACATCAAAGTACCTCCGTGTTTGAGTACCTGAAATTCCAGGTTTGTGGGTGGGCGTCCGGGGGACAGACGGCGGTGAATGCCAGGAGGAACCTCGGGCTGGGGAAGAAGAAACGAAAAAAAAAAAAAGTGTGCCCGGCGACGGCGCGAATTCGTTCGGCATTGCCACCGTTTTGGAACCCCGTTCTCACGGCGCTACGAGCCGGATGAACGAAAAAATGTCGCACTCGAGTTGAAGCGGCAGCCTGAGATTGGGAGCGACAGAGGAAGACAGCGAGAGCAGAGGGTAGAGGACGGTGACCGCGTGTCCGATGTTACCGATGCCCCGGGTATACCGATGCCGGGGCCCATCTGCTTGCCCTTGGGCATTGTTGTTCTTGTTTGATCCCCGGCTAGATGCTCACGTTGCGTCTTTAATGGTAGCAAGACAATCGTCGGGGACCAAAGGGCTTACCCTTGCTTGACAGACAAGGCTGCGCCTGTGGTTACATCATTCTGTCATTCTTGTGGTCTGGGGATTCCGGAGCAGCCAGATCCAACCCGCCAGCAATTGGACATCGGTTCAGCGCCGGACGGTACAACCTCCACAAGCAAGGTACGTACCTCCGTGCTGGCGACTTAGGAACGGGACCCCCTAATGAATGAATGGGTGGAAGTGGTGCGGAGAGCATCGACGATTTTTTGCGCCCGCGCTTTCATCCCATCCTTTGTTGTACGTCGGGCGTCACCCCCTTAACCCCGCTGACCTGTAGTTGTGCCAAACACCGATGGGATGAAGCGCCTGATGTGAGGTAGACGCAGACACCACAAATAGGATCATGACTGAAGCTGAGGAGGAGATGGTGCTTTGACTGTCTGCCTCTTGATCTTGTCGAGGGCGTCCCGAGTGTTAAGTAGCATGGCCAACTCCCCAGTCCACCGACGGCCACTACGGGGTCTGCATTCTCTGTGGCCTGCGGCCCCCCTAAAACCCCGTCTCCGAGGGCCCCGTGTGTTTGGTGTTTCTCTGGGTGCGGTGCGGATAGCGGCCGACCTTTGAGCTGCTTCCAGCCTTGGATATTTCTATTTCACGGACCCACGCCCTCTTCGGTTTACGGCGCACGCCCCCGTGGCCCTCCGTTTCCCGTTCTCCGTCCGTCCCCCGTTTCCCAGGGCTCCCATTCCCAGACCCCGTCACTTTTTTTTTCTGGCCTTGCTATTATTGCCTTTGTCTTCAGGTTCTCTTGTGCTTTTGCCTCGCCCGCTCCCTCCGCCTCCCGCCGCCTTCTCCTCCCTCCCCTTCTCCTCTTCCATCCCC
>JABFFE010001084.1:0-18483 GCA_013623625.1 Fusarium setosum
GCTATTTAAGTAGTTAGAGTAGCCCTATAATAAGGGATATGCGCTCTTTATAGGGTTAATACGTTCCCCTTCCTTTATAGAAAAATAAGCCGCTTTTAATGACCTATCTAAAGCTTTAATAACCAATAGGGCGCATTGCATCACACTGCTTCTGTTTCGACCGGTAATGATCTCCCATTGACTTCGCCAAGCATTGTATCGACTAAGTGGATTCTTGGATCGGATATGCTTAATTGTGCATGGCTGGAAACACGTAACTATCTGATGATAATACTTGGCTAGCAGCTATCTCACATCCGGGACTGGCTTTCCGGTGGTAGACCCACAATTCTCGGAGGTCCGGGATCCGGGTCTCGCGTGACGGTTCCTATCTTGACCCCAAAATTGACAAGTGGAACACCCACTTCTATGCAGAAACATAAGAGGTCCGGGGCATGCCAAGTGGGAAATGGTGTACAAGCTAGTTGCCTCAGTTGGCGCCGTGTCTATCCACATCTTGACTATTAAATCCTCTGCGTGCACAATGGGGTTATCTGGTTCAACGCACCACAAAATTGTCCTGACACTCCGTTTCATCTCCCGTGAAACAGCCTTTGTGGTAGCAGCGACAGCAAAGCCAACATCGCTCCCAGCAACAGGGTAGGGACAGCGCTCTTAAAATACGCGAGCTAGAACCTGCTGAGGACACGACAGCCTTAAAAAACAGCTGGTCCCCTCATCGGTAAAATGAATATTTCATATTTCTGTGGATAGGATTAATGATGGGGCGGACTTGGGTAAATGCGCTAAGGAGGCCAGGCAGATGGGAAGCTTCAGGGCGAAATTGACACTAAGCTGAAGCCCGTCTGTAAGGAGCTATCTGATGTGCGCGGCGGCCGGCAGCTTGCCCTCACTACAACAAAGAACGCAGCGTCTTTCCACATCTCTAGCATCATGATAAACCCGATGCCAACACAGCTGCCTAATGATATGCTTCTTGCCTGTATTGCAAGAAGAAGAGTCAATAATAACTACAACAACGTCGATGCCAATGCCAATAAATAAATGAACCCCCAGGGTCATGCAGCCTTAAATTACTTAATGGATAGTTGACGCTTCTTGATTTTCGTCTGTGTTCTTCTTGAGACCCTTCTGTCGAGACTTTTAGTGAGCCGGAGCGATGACCCCAACGCGTTGAGACCAGTGCACATTTTGCATAATTGTGTGCACCACCTAGGCACGTGCCTGCAGCCTCGCCTGGCCGCTATTCAACTTTGAGATATGGCTCGCAATCGTTGGGCCCCACAACCAGTGTTCCCAAGGACACGCACTAAAACTTGATGTCATGGAGTAATTTAAACCAACCAGTATTTCTTGTAGCAAATTGCAAAGACGAAAAATCAAGACCTAACCAATAGACAAAAGCCAGCCGGAGATAGTATACTAGAGATAGACAGGGCCTCCGGAGTCGTGTGAGCAGTTTGTTAAGGCCTTCCAGCATGGAGAAGAGGCTACCCTAGAGCATGGCTAGAGATCCAGAATTACACTACATCTCAGAAACTCAAATGCCACCGGACGGCGCTGGGATTACACGCCGGCATTTAGGTAACGGGGAGGATCCAGAAGAATAGCAAGATAGTCATTCGCCTATTATTTTAATTTCCATAAGAACCGTATGTCAACGGCTTCATGGTCATATTGAATTACGTGAGTTTATCATAAACGGCTCTGCCACGCTCAACTAGGCGAGATAGATTAGAGGAGACACATTAACTAAAGAACATAGTATATTTATAGAAATAGGCATTTCATCGGCCTAATGCTGTGTAGTATATTAACTCTTAATCCTAAAGCTATAGACAAACACCGTGTTCTTTTTAGTTAAAGGCAAGCTGCCCTTGACGGCGCAGTCAGGCAATCCAAGATAGAAAGAAAGACGATCCGCTACGTCAAGTACTCGATCGCGGCAGCATTGCTGGAAGACGACGAAGACTACATGCTCCCTCGCCGCATAGCCGGCATTGATTACGCGAATGTTCCCCAGGGCGTCCAAGACTCGATCAAACAGGTCCTGTGAAAACTAGCGGCGACTTCGTGTCGGGCTTTACCGCCTAGAAATGACGTCCACCCTTGTTTGACACACGTTCATATCGATTATTGATGTAGCCAGTAGGTTATGCTTCTTTTGCCGCCCCTGGCGTGAGTTAAATCGTCAGCCCTCCTTAATTGCATGCGATGAAAAATTGACACGGGGTGTGTGTACAGAAGAACCCACCTTTGAAACGTTCATGATGATTGGCCAGCCTTCCCCGCACATCATGCCATGATGGTTTCAGTGGGGCATGATGATAAACATCATGTGGACCTTCGAGCTTTATTTCATGGTAAGGTGAGGGGCTAATGTTTATTCGCCTTTCATGTGGATGAAGGGGATTGGAGCGATATTTATGTTAAGAAGGGAAAATCTGTGCATGTTTCTCTGTAGACGATTTAAAGCAGCCCACGGTCAGCAGCTGTGTCAATTTCTCTGCTGATCATGGATTGGCAACCTTCATGATTCCGGGTCATCGCGAGTAGGCTTGTTCATTGATTTCTGTTTTGTCTCATCAACATTCTAATTGCTGCTTTCGGTTATGCGTGTAATAGCGCCAAGGCCGTTCGGGACTGACATGCGTCTCCTTTTGTCGCAACATCGCGCATTCGAAAACACAACTGTCACTATCAACCGTCAAGTTCCTGTTTCTGTGTGTCACGTTTGAGTCATAGACCCGGAATTCGTGGTATTCAAGCGGGCATAAAGGATAATATATGGCGGTCTAGATACTTTAATGACTATTGGGCCACCCTGAACTCTGAGGAGTATTTCCATCTCTTCTGGAAGTTGACCTTATTTCTCTTAGCCGCTGGGATTCGTAGAGCAATATTCTATATAACCTCTACATCTTTTTTAAGGCTCCCTATGAACCGATAACCAGTAAAACATCACTTATAAATTTTCTAGAACTATTTCAACGATTAATTTTTCTTACAATCAGTCTGTACTAGGTGTATACAACGTTGATTGGCTGTCCCTTCGTCACGCCACTCTGGTGTCCAACCTCACTGCAATTGCTAGATGGAATTATTTGGCCTAATCATTCGCCCCCTGTACTGTGGAGGCTTTTACTAGCCCCGAGTTTATGGTAGTTACCGGCGAATGCATTGTGCCCAACCAACAGTTCCGTAGCAGCCATAAGGACCAGGCGATGAGCTCAACCTCAGACTGGATAGAAAGGGACGATTTGACTAGAGCCTGAGTTACTATTATTCTAGTTGCGCGACTGCTCCATGAGAGGCGGCTTGCTTTTGCAACTGCAAAGACCGCAGTGATTCTTAGGAGGATTCTGGAAAATAGTCACTTTTCTGGAAATCTTATGGGTAATTATCTAAGTGGTATCCACGTTGTTAAGCGATCAGAGAAAAGACCGGTCTTGATAGCCGTGTGAAGAAGTCTAAAATCTTGTGCTGCATCTCGCAGCTCGATTTTAGGGCCTCGGATTGGCTTTAACTATCGCCAAATGTTCGCTGGACGATGCTAGACATGTTAAGATCTGACTATTCGGCGTCGACAATATCGCATCTGCATGATACAAAGCAGATGGTCACGTTAGGCCCAAGCAACGAAGGCAAGTGCTTCCAGCGCAGGTAATCGTCGTAATACCGCGCCAGAAAGGGAGCCTATTTTATTGGCACCAGGGGTTACAAAGCGGGCCGGTCGGTGTAACTATTTTGCCATACCCTCAGTTACGGGCAATTCAGGTACTATATCATGACATGGGGCTCATTTCCGGTGGTATCGCATCGATCCCGGATATCCTGGAGGCCTTTTCTCCGACAGGCATGAGTGAGCCCACTCATGTTTAAGCCTGAAATCAGCCAATCAACTGAGACATGTATTTCCTCGGCCAAGTACCCAGTACGGCTTGCGTGAACGCCTGATACCGTTGCATCAACAATGACAGCATCAATCAGCTTGATGTATTCCAAGTCAGGAGAAAGTGATATCTGGCATAGGTTAAATATTCAACTTGAATCATACCCGAGTCTTGTGACATCTTGGGGCACAGATCTGGTAATCTCGAATGCTATCTGCCTGACTATATTGCAAAGTTAGGGATGATAACGACAGGGACTGTTTCTTGCGATTGGGAAGACGTTAGGGTTATTGTGGGGGTTTTTGAAAGTCAGACGTCAACGGTATCGTCCATTCCAAAATCATGAAGAGTATCTAGATATTTTCATGAATTCGGTAGTGTTGAGTTGGAGAGAAGGTAAAAGCTATTTATTGATAAAAGAGGCGGTTGAAGTACACACTTATTGTTGGCTTGGAGCATCTGAACGCAAGTTTCAGTTGTCGTCATCCTCCTAATCTTATTGGTTGCACCTTTTCGACCTGATGCAAGCTAGCAGTCAATGGCAAATTGCACCGTCGAAGTGAAGACATTATTGTGGCCGTAGGTCATACTAGCATCCAAGGTTTTACTTTCTACAGGCGGGTGTCATCATCCTAGAGGCCGTTGATTTGGGCGATTTCACGCTGACTCCCTTGACGAGGACCTCCCAAAACTCACCTGCTGACCATATGATCCAGTGTAATTACCATCCGTATGAAGCTAGCACTACACATCTTGGCAGATTGAGATGCTCGCAAATTTCATCAAGTATTGGGTTTTATGAACAAACTCGACGGAGTTGAATGGTAGCCATATGACTATGCAACCAGCACCCATAACTGTGCAAGGGTTGATTATATACCTCCTGAATGAGAAGACGTGAGAATCTCTGGTCGAGATGAGAAGTTGTGGCCTTCGGTAAAAATAAAACCCAGAACGGCTGCTTGCTCGGAGATTTCATATACTAGAGTCAAGACACCGTGTTCTTTATTGTTGTGAGTAGTCGCAATTTAGATAGAAGAGCTGGCCTTGACACGAAATTGAATTTATGAGAGAACCTCTATATTATCGGCGACTTGCTCTCCCGATCTAATTGACTAGACGACGCTCTTCGGAGTGATTGATTCACCCGATAAGTGAAAGAGCGGCTATCATGGCTTATATGCGAGCCAGGCAATGCAACTCCATTTAGTGTGCAGTGAATCTAAACATGGATGTGTTTATGTCCGATAGGTATGTTTAAATACATGGGTGCTAGGTAGTCGATACCTACTCTATTAATCTGTATTTCAGATCCGTGATTGTTATCTCTTAATACGAACTTATCCTCGACTAATGCTTACGAATGGTGTATATCATGATGTCAAATATCATGGTTCTCTATATCAGTTCATGATTCTAGAAACCATGATTCTCGAGCCTCAAATTATGCTTCGCATATATAGTCATGCGTTCCTGTGAATACTTATAGAATTCGGGCCAGACCTGGTGGCAGATGAGTAATAGTTGAAGCTCAGTGTTTATGTCTTTTCACATGAAGTAGGAAAGAATATGTTGTCAACGTTAAGAAACAGATGAGGCTAGGGTGGCATAACATAGAGACGCCGTGCAGAAAGACCCCCTTGGCCACGGTGCGAGCCGCCGACGACATTAATCCACTAGCACAGATCATGTGGAAATGTCGTACATTCAAGGGTGTCTTTAGAATTGAAGTTGGTTTGATTGAACGAGACCCTTCTTTAACCAACACTGGTGATAAGTCGACTGTAACGTTCTGACTAAGCTACCTACAAGGGTTTTCATGTAGACTGGGGTATTAATACTTAGAGAGACAAAGGATCGCACTGATAACAAACCTCATTGCCCTGGTGGTCGGCTTGGTATTGTGATTCTAAAGTCGTGCCGGTGTGCCCAAGTTGCTACACAAATGCGGAGCACCGCCATAGGACAGATGCCGACAGCCGCGCACTCTGGATGATATTTTCTTTTCCGAGGGCCCTGATAAGCGTGTTTTGACTCGGTACTGCAGATGTAATTCAAGATTTCTCCATTCTCACCCGGGAGAGCAAAGAGATTGACACGATGCCCCGAACGTACCGCGACGGCGTTAGTAGATTACCACGCAAGACGGACGCACAGTCCCTCTGTTATGATGTTGTTGAAATCTATCTGTGTTCCTTGACTGCTACGTTAAGAGCAACTTGATTTCACAACAACAAGGAACACGGTGCACGAGGTTTCTCCACTTAGGCCCCAAGTCTTCCGTCACTGCGATATTTGTTGACTACCTGAGTGAGACGTCTTTGAGCCGGCCAGACACTATATACCCTTTGTTCTCCATCTAGGCTGCTCTCCAAGGCCTGATCGCATCTCGTACTGATTTGCCTATTCCGGCCGAGGCTGAAGCCGCTTGTAGGCAGTGTTACCATAAATCGGTATAGGGGACTTGTCACAGGGCGTTAAATGTCGAGAACCCAGCATGCACAACCAGTCCTCCCGGATAATAGCTTATTCCATGTGCTACTTAACCCCATATTTGAATCCGTCACTTGAAAAAGCTGGACCACAGGAGGTAACTACCACCTTGCAATCCGACTTCATGCTCCGGAGTCCACGAAACCTTTCGCTGAGGGGTGATGCCTCAAGTTTCATCACGTTGCTCGCTTTGTACGCGTCTGACCTCCATTAGCTAGGAAAAACTACCATTAGGCAACTGTGTTGGTATCGGGCCTACGATGCGAGAGATGTGGAAAGACGCTGTGTTCTTTATTATAGTGAAGGCAAGCATCCGGAAGCCGCGCACGCCGGATAGTGTTATTCTGACTATCTGAAATGCGTAGCTGTCGGCAGCTTGCCTTCATCGCAACAAAGAACACCGTCAACGAAGAGCTGTTTATCAAGTTCCGCAGTTTTCATGCCCTCAAGTCTCCTGCCTGGTCGCTCGTTTTCCATAACCGGATAAGGAGCTTGCCGAACTCAGCTATCTATACCAACTACAATTTGCTCTTCCCCGGACACCTATACGGCTTGGGTCGCCCCTTCTCCGCTCTCATCTACATGACTTAAAATGCAACCTTCGGTATAGGCATTACATTGAATCTTGTAGTCCTTTGTATTTTCTATAAGACAAAGGTGCCATTCCAAATCGCACTGTCAGGCAATGCGAACGCAGTATAAAATTCACTAAGCAGTGCAGTTTATATAGCCCTAATGATGGTTTACAGAAGTCGGGGCTTGGAGATACCTGGTAACTTACTGGGGGCGGTCTTCAACCTCGACAGGAGACCCCTGCAAGGGCCAATATCCCTCCGTTTAAATGGCGACTGAGACGAAAGACGTGGCACAGAGGAACGGTAAATGGCCTGGAAGTTGGCCGACATGGTGTTCTTTATTGCTATGAAGGCAAGCTGCCCTTGACGGAGTAGCCGAGCACTTCAGATAGTTGGCAGGCGTCTTTAAACAGAATGAGACCCTATAAGGCGAAGGTTTACACCTCATGAACACGCCGCTAGCTAATCTAGAGAGCCACGCGTTCACATTATTCTCAAGTGATAATTATTCGAGCTGAGGGTGCCCTAACTTGGACCTAATAGAAGCTTCTCGGGCACTTTTTTACCCCGCACTGCTGGCGGGCGCTTGCTGTTCTTTTGACATGGAGGTTATTCCCAAGACGGGTTGGTTTCCGACATGTTTCTCCTCACGTAGGAGTAGTCTAGGAAGGCCATTGGTTATACAAGATAAACTTTCCCCACGTAATCCGGGGAATAATTGACTGATCATCGGAAAAGTCCCTGTGCCGATATCAGATGCCGGCCTTCCTCGGAAGCGAAGGATCACCATCGCGGGTGATCATATCCACAGATACCTTCCCATTACGCAGTTTATTTAACGACCTCCTCTTTGCTGGCCCTCTGGGCCCCCACTGTCTTTTTTCAACAGCCCGTACGTGGTCGGTGTAGGCTCTGCGCATTGTCGCCATGTGGTTCTCTTCCAACTTCTCTAGGCTACTGGAAATTATGTTGAACGCCTTCCCTGCTATTCCGGCGCCACTTGAGTGTACACCTCGTGTGTTCAACTCCATAACACTAGGCAATGCGGAAATACTCTCAATCCGCACAAACCTGTCCAATGTCATGGTACCGCCGATGCCTACTAACATGTGGCCGACAAACTCAACCAAACACGTCAGTGTTTGCCAGGTCACGGTGCAGTATACTCACCCGGGATGGGGTGATAAAATCAACACATATGTTTGGCTGCCGGTTTCAGGCTGGAATAGGCGGTTCGTGGGGGTAGGCGGTGGAGGTTGGTCCACTGGTGATATTGACGACCTTGCCCAGCCTGCTTCCGAAGGCCACGCCGCAGCCACGACTGACGGAGGTCATCTACTCGCAAACCGACAAGATTTGAAATGGGCGATGACGAGCGAAGGCAATCTTAACTGGTACGCACTGCAGAATTTTGCGGCTGTTGCTCTGGATGAAGCGGCTACGTTGGGAAAAGCGGTTACCAGAGCATACTATGGACAAGAACCCAAGTATTCTTACTGGAACGTATGTCCACGAGTTAAATACTGGACCGGGCTTGAAGTCTCTAACGCTTTGCACCAGGGCTGTTCCACGGGAGGGCGCCAGGGCCATATGCTCGCGCAGCGTTATCCTACTCAGTACGACGGCATCTTGGCGACGGCATCCGCCTTCAACTGGGATAGGTTCATAGTATCCGAATTTTGGCCCCAACTAGTGATGAGCCTTCTCCGTACTTGTTTTCATCCGAAATTGCGGCGAACGAGAACTAACTGCGTATATAGATTACTACCCCTCTCCCTGCGAGCTTGACGCCATCACCAAGGCAGCTATTGATGCATGTGATGCTCTAGATGGAGTCATGGATGGCATCATCTCCAACCCCAACTTGTGCCATTTCGATCCGAATAGCGTGGTTGGCTCATCGGTTGATTGCAGGAAGCCGACAGGGACCGTTCGAATCTCAGAGAACGCGGCCAAGATTGCGTCTGCAACATGGTTCGGGCCCAGGACCGAAGATGGCAAGTTTCTATGGCACGGACTCGGCCATGCGGCCAGCCTTGGTGGCCTTGCCAATACAAGCTGCACTTCGATATCCCACTGCACCTCGAGCCCGTTCCCCATCACGGCAGGTTGGCTCAAGACTTTTGTCATGCAAAACTCTTCCGCCAACCTCCGAGACATGACCCATTCCGACTACAGCAGGTTGTTTCGCCAATCGGTGAACCGCTTCGCCTCGGTTATAGGCACTGCTGACGCAGATCTCACCGACTTCAAAAACGCGGGCGGCAAGCTGATCTCTTGGCATGGGACAGCGGATCAGCTCATTCCATTCAATGGCTCCGTCGACTACTACGAACGTGTGCTCGCAGGAGATTCCGAAGCCACCAACTATTATAGGTTCTTTGCAGCCCCTGGAATCGAGCATTGTGCCGGCGGAAGAGGATGGTATCCAGGAAGTGCGTTTGATGCTTTGGTTAAATGGGTCGAAGACGGCATCGCACCGGAGACACTGTACGCTAAGAGCGTAGACTTTAGCGGTATTGCGGGTAAGCCGAGAGTGGCAAGACTTTGTCTATATCCTAAGCAACTGACTTACACTGGTGGGGATCCGGATCTTGATTCTTCTTTCACTTGCAAATAGAACCAGCAAATAGCTGGCTGCAACTAGTTGGTTCTATAGAAGTATATACACCCTCTTCATAACAGGAGGCTCACCAAGTAACGCACAATTAGCTTGATGTGTAGGTAGATAAGACAAAAGGGGAATGCGGTTTAAAACAGACCCTCAAGACAGGCATTTTCCCTACCCACAGCAATGGTGCTCCTATACGCTCCTATGCCGTTTCTTGAGGTCTGTCGTGATCATGTCCGATGTCTTTCTGCCGTGTCACCCCATGCCACTGTGTTCTTTGTTGCAGTGAAGGCAAGCTGCGGGCAGGCGCGCACATCAGATAGATAGAGTACGCACTCATTCGGCAACCACAAGGGCCTGACAGCGTTGCGTTTACTGGCCAAGAACCTAATCCCCGTCAGGCTCTAAAGGAGAACAGCATAAGACGAAATGTCGGGTGAAGCGAGAACTTTTGATTGCCATGTTCTTTGTCAAATGAGCGAGTGTCTTGTCACCAACATCATCTCTATAACTATTTCATTCCTAGAATCCTACCGACTAATAGTTGCCTTATAGTTCAGCGTAGATCAGCTATCGGGCTTCTGGGCGTAGACCTTCCTGACCCAATAGTACGGATGATACTTTTTGCTGTTGCGGAGCTCGCGGCGAAGCTGCACGCAGTATACTCGAACCTCATCCATGGTCCACCCGAGTAGCTGGCTCGCCATGTACAATATGTACCCTTCGAGATCCTGTTCCAAGGCAGCATGAACGAATTGGCCAATTTCTCTCTTCTTCGGGTCCTGCGGCCAACCGGTAATGGGTACCTAGACAAGGCGAACGTCAATACCAGTCTCTGTCGTAGATGCAAACACGCCGTGTTCCTTGCTGTTGGGAAGGCAAGCTGCCCTTGACGGAGTAGATGCGCAATTCAGATAGTAGATGTGAGCACTTACCTTTCGGTTGTCGATGTGGATGTTAATAAACCCTGCTTCTTCCATGTACTTTCGCTGCAGATCATCTTCGAGGATAGTAAATGTCTGGCCCATCTTCTTGCCACCCTCGATAAAGAACCGTCCCCACTCGGCCATAGCACTGCCTTTTGTCACAGTGCCGTCGTCGCTCACCATCATGGCTGAGGCTTCCAGGCTTTCAGTCCAACCGCCCGGCTTACAGGCTTTATATGCCTGCTTAATTAAAAAGGACCAGTCCTTGATACTACCGTATAGGAAACGCATGTGTACGAAATCGAAAGAGTCGGGTTCAAAAGTCCATTCTTGCATACAGTCATCGATCTCGCTTTCATAAAAGGGGCATGGTTAGTTCCTTGCTGGCATACCAAAAAGAAGAGACGGCTCGATTTCGAGTAGTAGAGTAAAGGCATGCTTACAATTTCAGGTTCGGCGGAATCCATGATGGTTGAATGGGAGATATGTCTGTTCCAATGACCTCGGCATTGGGAAACTCGTCGGCAAAATCGCTGTCCTCATGTTAACCAAGGCTTAGGAGTCGACGTAGGGCAATGGTTGCATACATTGCCCATATCCCTACATGTTCAAAATATGTCAGCTTTCGCTATCCCTGTAAGACCCTTAAGCAACCGCACCCGTTCCAGTTCCAATGTCGACGACTTTCTAACGAGGGTTTTAGCTGATGATTTTCTTGGACCAACAGATAGCACACCTGAATGTCCTCTTTCAGGGGAGAGAGATAAAGTTTGTTGTCAAATACGAGGGATAGGAAATGATGGCTACATCATCATCAGCTTATATGACTTTAGGATGGCGTGCAACCTCACACAATGTCCATCGACTCGTTCTGTTGTTCATCATTGGATGCCCTAGCTCCGTAGAGATTAGTCTAAGCAGCGTCAGAGATACTTAGCACCGTACCAATATCGTGCATTTCCTCGTTCAGAATGGAATGTCCTGCCGTTAATCGTCCGATATTGCAGAATGCTCGACGTTATCGACTCGGTAGACTCAGCTGGGTTACGGCCGAGGGCTGAATCGTCATCGGCACTTTCGTCCTCGGCAGGCTCCTGGACGAAGCCAGAATGGTTAGCGGATTCGGCGGAGGGCAGCACGGGCCAAATACTTCAGCGAGCTGTTCCCAGTGCTCGACCGAGTGCAGGGCTTGAGCTGGTGCCGCGGGGCTGGCTGGAGTTTGTTCATCTGCCATGATGTGCGGTTTGAACGGGTGTGTATACTGCTCTGAACCACAGACGCTAAGCTGAAGCAGAGAAGGGATGGCCTGGTATGCCGAGACCACTCTTTAATATTCGTCAACCCCGGTCAAGGATGTGTGGGTATACGTCCAACAGCGGACGGCGAAAGCGGGCGGAGTGTTGACCCATGTCACTGTGGACGAATGGCGATGCCTGGCGTGTCGCTTTGGTCACTTATCAGTTTAAAAATCACATCATGTCAAGAGCGGGACAGAAGAAACGTCTGATGGCTCACCGGGCGGGGTCAATATCTGGGCGCGACACGGCCATTTGTTGCGTGAATAAACGAACGTCGTTAATAACAACGACTAGTCAAAGTGTATGAGTAGACGGGTAGTGGACCAACTATTCGTCGTCTGTCTAGTGTTATGAACATTCCAATAGTCAAGCCCGACCCGACAACATCGCAGCTCAGTCCTGGAGCATGCCACAAACTGGAACTCAAGGGAAAAGTCGGTGAGAAAGCCAAGGTTGAGTTGCAGTCGACAGTCTAGTTGACAGGCATGCAAGGTGGATAAATGCTGCATGCCATGCATAGCAGAATCAGTTAGCCATCGCCCACTGGCCAACCACTTCCAGGCTTGCGAACAAAGAGATGGAGCGAGAAGCATTGTAGGCCAGGGATATGAAACCAAGTAGTGGGTAAGGGTTTGCTTCTAATGGGATTGTTGGATATAGAAAGTTGATAACTGACAATGGCAAACGTGTCCAAGTGTGGTGTCAATGTCGTTGAATGGATGGCTGGTTGCCGGGCAAGTCAAGCACTATGGCTAGTTAGTGCAGCCAGTGGTATTATCTAGAAGCTTGGCAGGCATACCTGGGGGATTCCTATTTTTCTAGCTTTCTAGAGTACAGCGACGTGAAGGTGCTATGTAGGGGCACGGGTTGCTGAGCGTTTTGGCGATTTTCAAAGCACAGATTCTATCCTATCGGGATAGCATGTGGTACACTCAATACAAAGCATGTGGCAGATCTTTAGTTATAGTTAGATAAACAAAACATAATCAATTGCGAATATGGCAGTAAAGACTACGGTGGCTACGATGCTGTTCTTCCCGTACAGCCATCTATAACCAACTGGAAAGACAGCTACAAAATTGCATAGAGAATAGGTTTGCGGTGTATGGTCACTGAGGATCAACAACGTGGATGAGCTTGGTGCTGTTTCCGGTGCCCTTGGCCTGGAAGAAAAAGTGGTTTCTCTTATCGGCCGTCGACACTGGTCACAACGGACGGCGGCCCAAATGCGCCTGCGGTCCCGCCGAGCGGCTTGGAGACCTTGGCGAGCTTGTTGTTCTGGCTGTAATAGAGATGGACGGTTTTCGCATTGACAGCGACGCCGATGGTGCCCAGGGGCTTGACGCCTATGTCGTTACTGATCGGAGCAGCTGCTATAAAGGAGGACATGGTGATCAGCGACGCCCTCATGTATAACGCGGCAAGGGAAAACACTCACAGCCACCATCAACGGTGTATCCATTCAGCGTATTGTCCGTGCCTTGGAAGATGATGTATCGTATGCCCGTTCTATTATCGTAATAAGCTGCGAGAGCCGACCCGGGGACGATTGGCGCAAGTTTGCCATAACTATTGTCGGCTTGGTCACTGATACCGGTCTCGAAGATGTTGAGCACACCAGTTTGGCCATTCTTCCTGCAAAGGGCGTCAATCGTATGATGTCTAGGTATCAAGGATGATAGAAAATCGTATACTTCAAGTAGTAGACCTAAGTGTTTTCGTCAGACGACACGCGGCGATCTTGTAGTTGTTGCTGTATGCGTCAGCTACGACCTTGTAGCCCGGGCTAACAAGCGAAATATTGACCGCATTAGCCTCTAGGGGACACTCGCAGACCTAGTGGAAAGCCTGGTTGATAGAAAAGCTCTTCTTCTCAGTCACGACGAAGATGAGCTCCTGAACTTGGTGCTGGCAAGGTAGAACTGGTCGAAGGTAAAACGAGAGTGGTCATCATCATTCGAGCCAAAAGTAGTGCCATTGACGTCCTTTCTGTCGGACTTGTTGTGAAACTAGAGCCCCAGGTTGTTGTTCTGGCTGTTATAGTAGACGTGGAGCTGGGTTTCAGGGTTACCAGCTTCGTCATGGATAGCAGCAAGGGCAACTATTGTGACTACCTAGAAAAAGTGGATGTTCAAAAAAGGTGATAGATGAAGATTTGTGTGAGCTTTACAGGCCTAGTTGTTGAGATTGCTGATTGTAAAGGACTGATAATGAAGGCCGGGTGGCACTAAATATTTATATTTACTAGAACAATCAAAATATAGCCAGATTACTTTTGCTCTCTGGGGTCGTGGTTGACTCTCCCTACTCCGTGGATAGACCGGTGGCTGAGGCGATTTTTCTTGGGCTCTACGAAGATCGTAGATCATCACGGCCAAGGACAGTAGTTGCTATGATTCGATGCCGCTGTCCTCTCAGTACTCCGTCTCCCTTGTCATGGCTGAGATGATGCGAGCTGGATATCCATCCTAGGAAAGACCCATCAACCAGAGAAAAGTCCAAGGCAGCGACTCTCTCCGGGCTGCTCACTCATATGAGACTAGGAGCTATTAACTGCTCTTACCTTAGATAGTCCCATTAACTAAATTTGCCATCTATATTCTCTCCCTCCGACGGTGCTGCAACCCTCGTAAATACCCGCTCCCTTTCCCCTCTAAGCTTTACTGTCTAAATTACTGTTTATCTATTAAGGATAGACTGTGTCCCCCACCCAACGGCTAGGGCTACGCGGTTGTGCCACCCCGGCAATTTAATGTCTCCGATGTATTCAAATATCTGGGCACGAACGTTGGATTGCTAGGCTGGTGGGCTGACTGCCTGATGGTTCAAATTTCGGCTTGCTGATGTAAAATGGAGCCGTTGATAACGACCTTAGTTCAGCTCACGTTGCCATAATGAGAGCAATGATGTCGGAGGGACAATTGTGGCTAGCTAACCCCAATCATTACTAAACACATGTGCATCCATGCTGAGCTGCAGTATATGCAGGCCTATCCTAGAAGCTGTGATTTTCTTGATGTGTCTTGCCAAGTCGTTTATGATCACATTCCTAGCTACTGGGCTACTGCAGGTTCTCGCAAGTGTCGAGGTATGTGAAGAATGATGGGATCTCGAGAAAGTTGAGGCCCAAGCTAGTGCAACGCTACATGACACCAAAACAACAATGGTTCAGGTGTGGCCGATAGACGCAAGCACATATCGGCAAGTTGTATCTCGTTCCATGCGGATTAGACCTACCAGCAATCCCGCATTCCTCCATCCAAAGAAGCAGGCTGCTGCCAGGCCCCCTTGTTTACTCGAGTTGTTTACACGCCATCAGAGCTAATGCTGTCATGGCGATCAGGCTAGGTGTTTCACTGACAGTGCCTAAGACGCCTTGGTCGCAGCCTGATGCTTTCTGATGAACATCTTGTTGTTTTGCCAAGAATTCCCAACTGCAGCCCGCCTTCAAAGATCAAGTCTCTAAATTGCTCGTCTGCTCTGTCAAGGGCAGCTTCCCTTCACAGCAACAAAGAACACAGCGTCTTTCCACATGTTTAGCATTACAAGTGAAATCGCTACTTTGGGCCACGGCCTTAGAGGGTGTTGAAGACAGACGCCGTAGTCCAGCCAGTTCTTCGCCAATCGCTGTGAGGGGTGCGGACAAGGGGAGGTCGGTTACCCTCGCCAGGAAAAAAGAAACAGTCCAAGATTTTCATAGTGCCAGGATTAGCACCAGACAGCCAATCATCTGGCGCACAGACTATCTACATAGTAGTTGACACTTGATGCTGACCTGTTAAAACTGAACTCAAATGGCGTGGCCTATCGTCTCCCAATGCTCCC
This sequence comes from Fusarium setosum, assembly GCA_013623625.1. Lineage (NCBI taxonomy): Eukaryota > Fungi > Ascomycota > Sordariomycetes > Hypocreales > Nectriaceae > Fusarium > Fusarium setosum. The sequence goes on from JABFFE010001084.1 coordinate 15,622, forward strand.
AGGCTTACCCACCAAACTCCAGAGGAACTAAAATCAGCAGGACACCCCGGGCCAAGACTTGGGGCCGGCTAAATATCGTATGATTATAATTACGTGGCATGAGTGTTGGTTGGCCTTCTGAGAACCCTAACCGAGCCGGGATTGGGTCACATGTATGCGGCCAGGGATGTTCCCCTCATCCTCTACCCACAGCTTGCGAAGCCGTTCAAATGATTCCTGTCCCGACACCCTCACTCTTTGTATTCTGCAGCTGCTCAAATCGGTATCCATGTCAACTCAACCTGCTGAGTCTGTCACGCCGGCGGAGACCGCGCCTGTATCCTCATCGCCAAGAAATGAGCTAGTCCCTGCAAATGATTCAGATGTGTGACTTGATGGCTCACAGCAACCCGAAAAACCGGCTGATGTATTTCTAGAGTGACTCTTCAGGTGGTGCCGATTCATCCATGGGCCAAGATGCGTGAGTGTGACCCTCAACAGCACGTAGCCACCGCTCTAACACAGAGTTGCAGAGCAAGCAGTACTGCCTCCGTCTCTTCAAGCATCCTCGAGTATCGTCGGCTTCAAGGACGCACTTATCATAGCGAAAAGTTCGAGTCGAATTACTTTCTTCCCAACGATGACCCGCTGCTGGAGTCCCTAGACTTGACGTGCGACTTCTGATCAAGTGACTCAATAAGAGACCGAGAGCTGATCTAGTGTTCAGTCACCATTACCTGACAATTCTCTTGGACGAGAAATTGTTTCTTGCCCCCGTAAAGGAGGAAAATCTTCAGGTGTGTCTTGGTCCAGACCACCTAGAGTGTTGTGAGACCATTGTGCTGATGTCTCCATTGCATTAGAGAGTCCTAGATGTTGGTACTGGTACTGGTAAGTTAATAAATCATCTACACCGGATAGGATATCTACTGATGAACCTACAAGGTATCTGGGCCATGTAAGACCGCCAACGAGGCCCTAGTTATAGTTGCTTGCTCACAGGCGTTAGTGAATTCGCCGATCGATATCCCAGTGCTGAGGTCATTGGCACCGATCTCTCTCCGTGCCAACCTCAGTGGATCCCCCCCAATGCTCGCTTCGAGATTGACGATGCGACCTTGAGATGGACCTGGGACCAAGACTCCTTCAACTTCATCCACATCCGTTACCTATTTGGGGCTATCAAGGACTGGGGTGGCCTGTTTAAGGAAGCCTATCGCTGTTGCGCCCCGGGGGGCTGGGTGCAGTCGACCGAGGCCAATGTTGAGTTCCGTAGTGATGACGGAACTGTCGATAAGGAGCCTAGTCTTCAGATGTTTACTAATCTTTTCCGAGAGGGTGGCAAAGCCTTAGGCCGCCCTTTTTTTGTACACGATCTGCAGGAACAGGGATTCAGAGAGGCAGGCTTTCTGGACATCAAGGTCATAGATCATAAGGTATACCCTCTGAACTTCTATGCCAATCCGGTGCACTAACCAATGATCTACTTCCCAGCTTCCTGTCGGTGGTTGGCCCAAAGATCCTAAGCTAGCCCAAGTTGGCCAGTTTGTCAGAGCCGCACTGGAGAATGACCTTGAGGGTGAGCAAGCCTACCCTTCTGTGTTCCTCACTTTGGGCACTTTCTCACGCGTAATTCGCTATAGGTTTGACTCTCATGATGTGGCACGATTTGCTGCAGTGGCCCAAGGAGGACTATCAGTTGTTTCTCATGGGATTGCGCAAGGGACTACAAAACCCAAAAGTTCACAGCTACATGACTGTGCGTTATATATACGGACGCAAGCCCGAGTAGCCATAGAACAGAACTATTATTATCGAACAGGTCTTTTCTCGGAAGTACAACCGCCCAAACGCCCGGAAGTCCAGATGAGACATCCGTGAGTAAGGGTGGTAGAGTTATGATACCAATGTCCGTTAGTACGTCCGTCTCGCCTTCGAGGAATTTTCTCCTTATCTACTCCAAATGAAAATCGATCGATTTAAAAGGCTATCCTCCCTGCCGGCTAACTTGTGTGATTAAATTATCGGGGTGGCCTCCTTTGGCTGGCCTAATCTCATGGTGGTATGGAAAGCAACGACGATTGCTGTAACCACTTCCAGGTCCTTTCATGACATCTCCTAAAACTCACTGGCGTGATATTCGAAACTGCAAGACTGTTGTGCCTTTGAACATGTCCTCAATAGTTATCTTATTCGCCTGATAGCGCGATCAACATGTTGCCACTGAATGTTCACTGAAGTCATGCCTCGGGTATTCGTGTGGTGCTTAGCAGGAGTTCCATCTCAAATCTACCAGAGATTCAGACAGGAACAGGGTAGCGAAGAAGCCAACCTCAAAGGGTTGCGGTCACACTATTTCTGTTTCTTTTTGTGGTCGCCACCGAGCTTGCCGTTAGTCACGAGCAGCAAAGGGCACTTAGACCTTTGATTTATAGTCTTTACTAAATGTGGATGCATATATGGATGGAAGATACTACTTTATGACGACCTGTTAATTGGCCCGGCAGCCTCGATGCCACGCATTAGGGGTATATCTTTACTGCCTGTAGATGAACAGGCCAGAGGAGAGTTTCAAGTTTAGTCTTAGCGAATTATACAGCTAGCCTATTGATTAAATCTTATTTCCGTTGTGTTCAAGTTCAACTGTGTTTCTGCATCCTGACTTTAGGAAGCCTTGTCTTTCAAGATAAAGGCACCAAGCTGCACTGGACCAAAGCCTGTTTCCTCCACGTCACAAATCCGCTGCCTTCTGCAGCACCCACAGCAGATCCTCCACCCACGCATTTTGATGTGATTGTTGGTTGTTGGTTGTGATGCTTGGCAGTAGCCACGGAGGAAGAAGGCTTTTTATCATTTGATCCAACTGGCAAAGTGTCATCTTGG
>JABFFE010001085.1:0-21142 GCA_013623625.1 Fusarium setosum
CCCAAGAGTACAAGACGTTTAGTGTCGCCGCCTGCAACCCTCTACTCCCTATCATGGTGGTCAACGCAGACCCCCTCGCCGTCAACTCAACAGGCGGCTGGGACCTCCTGCGTATCTTCCACCCGCGGCGACCCGGCTTCGTGGGCATCTCCCAGGTCGTCACGCTCGACAGCCCCATGGGCGAGGGGGGCGCGCCAGTACGCTACGTGGCCGGCAAGTCACCCAGCTGGATCCCTAGCCTTTTACCCAAGACGTACCGCTCGCCCTTCTTGGGTGCACCGCCCTCGCGTGGCCTTGGGGGAGAGTTACCCATTATCTTGGGGTTAATGGCGCTCAGCGTAGAGAGTGACGAGAGCAATGAGTCGACGAACCAGGTGTTCCTGGGACACAATAGGAAGTGGCGAAACGGAGAGTTCAGGAGTAGCGATTCGGCAAAAGGATGTGAGTATCCTGTGTTTTCTTGAGTCAATGATGTGCCAGCGGCTGATGGCTTGCGTCTTGATAGATCCAGATACTGCCGAGGACGACCCTCGGGTCTTTCTCGTCAAGGTGTTCCTTGACCCGGAGAATCCAAACTATTCCACAGACCAAGCGCTCCATCAATTTGAGTGGGACACTGCTGTTGTCCGTGAGTCTAGGCCGGGGCGAGACTGAATGTGCCCCGTTGCATAGGTCCAGTTCCCCTGATTTCTAGTTGTGATAATATCACACATCATCTATCACACCTTTGCTCTCGTTTACTCACTTTCGATTTGAATATGGGCTGCATGGTTATTTTTGGTGGCAATCATGAGGGGAAGAATGTACCACATGTTGGACGGCGGGCATGAAGATCGATCTTGTGGTTTCTATTATTCATTTCTCTTGCTGAGTTTTGGTGTATAAAGATCCCGTCCCTGCTCAGCTCTTTCTTGATCCCTTATGTGGTCCATCTCATTCATTGATACACCGTTCTCATCATGGCTAAACTGGTGTTGGAACCCGTGCGTTATCGACGCAGGCACAAATGCTTCGTAAACAGGTCAATGGCGTCGAGATGAACCCGATTGAGGACCGGCTCGATTGGAGGGATATGTGGGTTATATGTAAATAAATGTGTTATGTCTTTGCCGTCCGAGACTGAGATCAGACAGCGTCGGGAAGTCTCACGGCAATATCGCCAGATTGAGTGATGTATCGCACCCAAGGGAGGGAAGGATATTGCAGCTGCAGGAGTTAGCTTCAATTTCACATGAGCTGTATCATAAGAATGGCATACCTTGGGCTCGGTAATCTTGAGATACCGCACTTGGATTCCGCTGGTGGTAAAGTAGGGAATCTCAAACTTGACCTGGATGGGTCGCTTCGCACCCTTGCCCACACCAACACCACCCATGCTGCCACCAAAACCACCCATCATGCCACCTCCCTGCTCGTCATCACCCCTCACGCTCGGCAGGCCCAGCTCAGCGCGCATGAGGAACTCCTTGCCGCCACCAAACTGCTTGATCTTCCACACAATGGCGCTTTGCTCGGGTGCGTAGTGGACGGAACCAATGTTTGTTCGGAAGCGGGGACTGTCGGCGTCATCGGGTACAGGGACGATGATCTCGACGTTGTTGGCGGTACTGCGACGCTTGAACTGGGCTCGGGCCTTGAGCATGTACTCGATACGGGAGCCTGAGTGGGACTCCACAACAGATTCGACCCAGATCAGGGGCTTAACCTGAGTGTTGAGTCGGTAGGACATGAGTTCAAATTCGCCGTCCGGAGGAATGAAAGAGATAGTTCGGTCGTTTTCGAAGCGCGACAGTCGCACACACTGATGGAACTTGACATCCTCCATCTCGATAGCCTTGCCACGGGTGGCTCGACCAGTAGTCTCAAACATGACCTTGTCGTTTAGGCCGAGACGCAGTTCGGGCATACCACTTAGGTAACACTTCATCTTGATGGCGCCAAGAATTTCGGACCGGAGGACATTGCCGTTTGCGGAAACGAGAAGGTTTAGGGACTCGACGACATCAAGGAAGACCTCATTTTTACGGTAACGGATACCCTCTGAACGCCAGGACACAGCGTTTGTGACGGCAATGGGCGGGCGAGCCTGGATCTCGAGCTTGTGGGACTCCTGGGTGATGTACTCTTGGAGGATCTTGGACTCGGTGGTTTGGGGGTAGCCAAAGTCCATCATCTCGTCGAGAAGCTCGTAGATGATGACAAAGTTGTCGCGGATAGACTCTTCTTCTAGCGCCTTGAAGTACTCGGTGAAGACCTCGACGATCTTGTGAAGAAATAGGAGGATCTCGGCGGCATTGGTGTTTCGTTTTGTGAGGGCGAGGAGGTAGAGATTGTTGTGACGGATGTAGAGGTACTAGATGCAAGCTCGGTCAGGGAGCTGGAGCTGACAGCTCAAAGGGGATAACCAACGTTGATGCCCTCGTGGGAGAAGCAAGGCGGAACAGCGGAAGAGTCTTCTTCAGCTTCTGACAATAGAACCGGGAACTTTTCGACGGCTGACATGGGAATGTCACCTCGATAGTTGCGGGCGAGGAGGGTCTGCGCAGGCCAGATCAGCGACATGTTCGCGGTGGTTTACAGCGGCGATAGGAGAAAGCTGGACGCACCTTGCCCTTGAGATCTAGGAAGAATAGCGCAGACGCCATGATGGAGGAGATATCGGAGAAGAGTAGAACAGGGGTTGTGGTGAAAGCGGAAGAGGTCAACTCGAGTCCAAGATCGGAGGGGCTGAAAGGAGGTCGTTATATCGTCAATTGGCAATGCGACCAGCAGAAGCACGAGGATGGACAGCTCATGCGCAGAATCTAGAACTCGGCAGGACGAAATAGAAGATGCCACGCAAGAAGGAATGGAAGAAGAGAACAATTAGGAGTTATAGGTGAGCGCAGGCAGTCATCATGGTCTGCAGCGCAATATGGTCCTGGCTAAGCTGAAGATTCGCTGGCATCTTTTGGTAGCAGCCTGGCAACGTTGGACAGGTCTTGGTGGACGAGGCGGTAAAACGTCGGATGTGGTGGGGTAGCTTGATCCCCTTTCGAGATCCAGGTCACGTGAGGCTATCATTGGGCGGGACGTAGAAAAAAAAATTGCAATAGCGGCTTCAAGAGATCTTCTTCTCTTCTTCTCATTCACGCACCCTTTAGACAGTGCAGACCATCATCTAGCCCGCAACCGGGTGGCATTCTGTCATTCCAGCCGCGGTGCCGTTGGTGAAACTGCGATTTCGAGGTGCGGAGAGGGAGACTATTGGTTCCATTAAGAACTGCCCGAGTATTTACTTTACTCGTTGCTTGGGCGGTGTCAGAGGAGCCGGACATTTCTTTGATACTTATGTCATGTGATGGTTGCGACGAGATTGTTGAGCTTTACATCAGGTCGGCAATTGGTGATTGGGATTCGAGGGCATTGTCAAGGTCGGCTTCATACTTGAACTCAACGACAATTGCCGGGACGGTGATCCGAGGCCTTGAACACCAACCATGAGCGACGAAGTTGCAACACCCTGGCCGTGGTGGGTGGCGCTTGTTCAGGTGGTAAAGGCACACGACCCTCAGCTCACCTTTGATGCTTTTGTTGGGGAATGTCAGTGGGCTTGAAGAAGTCGAGCTGACACCTTGGCTACATCTCCATTGCTCCGGTGTGATGGAAGCTATCATGGTCGTGGGATTGACCGAGGCCTCAAGCATCTGATGAAGCACATCTCTAATCACCCTATCGCCTGTTCTACTCTGCATTGGGCATCTTTTTGCGTCAGATGCAACGGCCAGACATTGGTGGTCGAGATGTTTCTCCTCGGCATCAGCTTCCTCCACTAAACCTAAAGAAGAAGCTTACTCCAACAACGGCTCGGGATGCTTGAGAACGAGGTCCGTGATGGTGTCGAGCTTCTGCCCCCAACGCCTCGGCTGGAGGGATCCAGAGTTTGCGTCTTAAATAATTGCCATGTCACAAAATTTCCTGTTTGATCCCGAGTGTGTAGCTACATCGACATTGTTGGATGAGAGTTGCCACCGTTGACACATGTCAGATGCTTCACATGTGTTGGTGGTGTCGTCGGACTCACGATGCACCCCGACGCCAAAGAACCGGCTCGCCGGGTATTAACGACTAGAGTGATGGTATCAGGCACAGCTCAAGATTTGCCAAGGAGCCGAATGCCGACTGGTTTGGATGATTTGGGAGGGGATTGGTGGTGACAGAAGGCACCCAGCCTCGAGCGAGACAACACAACAACAGACTGAGGGCAACACTCGAGCTCCAAAGCCCAGGATGAGCAAGCGATGATCAAGCAATATGTGACATTATAACTACAAAATGAGGTAGGATCCAAACTAACGGCTCTAGCGCAGTGATGCAACCAGAGAGAGGGGATATGATGCTCAGGGTTGGTGAAGCTGGACCTTTTTATCAACGGGCCAAGACTTGGCGAGTTGATCCTGTTAGCGCCTTTGCGCATGACTCAGGTCCCCGCTTAGCAATCGTGACTGACGACGCAGACGTCTTCTTTTTTCCTTTGCATGTGATCCATCCGCAAATCGCTCCAAAACTAATGATCCCCGGCTCATCATTCCCCGGCTTTGACACGTGCTTGAGGATGGGAGACCCGCTCAAAGTCTTTTCAGGTACAGTCGTCCACTCCCACATCGGCTGTACCTATCTTGTGATGCTCAGGAACATTCAGAATTCCAGCCATTTGCTTTACTCAAAGCCTATTCTGACGCTATCCTGATCCCAACGTTCGCCCACCAGGCAAGGTTTACGCCCCAAGAACCTGGAACTCTACCCCTGCGGTACCTGCTGACAGAGGCGGATACAGCGTCTCAGGGTCATCCTGGGCCGTCTCACAGGCTTCCAGCGACCCTTCTTCCCCACTGACAACCCACAAACGCCCTCTACAAGTCACGGGCTTCCCACCTGGGGCCACTGTAAGCCACTGAAGCCCGGCCCGGTTTTTAGTGGGCTCAGGCTTGTTCTAGCAGCCCCTCGCAAGCTTGTCCTCAGCCGGTCCCTGCAGCAAGAGGAAGGACCCGTGGGCGCCTGACGTTTTCTGCTTCTCTCCCCCCACGATCGCCCTGGCCCTTCCTGTTGCCGTCACCTCATTCTGCCAGGCGAGGCGCCCATCCTCCTCCCCCAACCTTTTCTCACCTCCGCCTCCTCTCCCTCTCTTATCTCTCACCACCCAAGAATCAGTCGTTATTTTTCAATCATTTATTCCAACTCACCTGCCCCTTCACCTCGAATAGCTCGTCCCTGCGCCTACGGCCCGTGGCCGAGCTGTTACTCGGTTCCTGTCCCGTCCCGATGTCCGATTGACGTAGCCGTCTTATCGCCGACGCTCAGCGCCATGGAGCGCAATCACATGCTTGTCCCAACGAGCGATCGCGAGACCGTCTCTCGCGATGCCCTCCTCGGACCACCGCCTGCCCGGCCGCCGCCCTCCCTCATGGGATTTTCCCCTCCGGCCTATTCCAATGTCGTCTCTGCCAATGCGATAAAGCTTCCCGATGTCCCCAATACCGAGCTTCCCGCCCCGCTGCCACCCTTGGCTCGTCTCGAGGCTGATACCGATATCAAGCTGCCCTCACTCAGTTCACTCACCAGCGATATGGCTCTCGACCCGCCCAAGACTCATTGGCCCCCGTTGAACCATCTGCCCCCGTATCATACCCCCGGCCCGTTGGGACCCCAAACTATCGACAGCCCGACTCGAATGGATCTCGATGCGAGCAGCAACAGTGTTATCAGTGCTGCATCTCCCGACCGACTCCTCGATGCGAGGTCCAGCAGCGTCAGCCTTGATGATCCGGATGTGCGATTAGCCGCTGAAGCGCTCGGCGATTTGCGAGCGGGTTTGTGTTCCTCTCTCGCGCATTGCGATGCACAGACATGGATGAGCTACTAACAGCCGTCATAGACTTCATCTCATCACCACCTCATAGAAATTCGTCGCTCCCTGTGAGCCCACCGACTTCTCACGGCTTCCAGTCTTCAAACCTAACTCGACCACAAACCCCGCAACCGGAGCCGCTCCTGTCCCTTCTTACAACTACTCACCCCTTGCTAGCGAGCACCATTGAGGGAGCTACCTCGGCATATGGGGGCGCCAAGAACTTTTCTCCACGTTTCCGATCTGGCGCCGAGTATGTCGAAGGTTATCTGACTCCCATCGCCAATACTGTCGGCTCTGTCGGCCGAGTAACGGGCGTCGAGGGTGGCGTGCGATGGTTTTTGGGTGCCGGGCGGAGGCAGAATAGTTCGGCTTCAGATCTGGAGACCGGCAACAGCAAGAAGCGACGCAAGGTGGACAATGAGGGTGAGCCGATCAGCAACAAGCGGCTTGAGGGAGAAGGCATGAAACAGATTGCTGGGCTTCAGCAGCTGCCAGGCGATGCCCCAGCACAACCGGAGCCGTTCTCACCGTCTTCCAAGTCCTGCTCTCGGCGCATGTCAACGACAAGCACCATCGACACCCTTCCGGCTTACGATGAGATGCGATCTCCGGCTTACACAGAAACAGCTGATGCGCAGAGCTCGTCTCGGCCAAGCTCGAGGTCCAACGGTGCTTGGCAGTCTCGGCTGATCATGTCAACATCAGGGCTGAGCGTCGCCATGAGTGAAGAGAGTCTGCGTAGCCTCAAGTATTGTCTGCAATGGCTGCGGTGGGCAAATGACCACATTGCCCGTGTTATTGGCGCTTTGAAAAGCACCCTTGAGCAGTACGAGAAGGTAGACGGCGAACCGTCAGAACAGCAGAATGGGCCAGAGCAGCAGTCCATGGAAGGCGAAGGTGACAATGAAAAGATGGACAACTCACCAGACCAATCTCGCAGTGAGCTTGCGGCTCGTATTTCTACTCTCAAGGGCGATGTCTTGAGGACTCTTCAGGAGGCTATCATGACCGTGTCCAAATATGCAGGCGGTGCTCTGCCTGAAAATGCCCGTATTCTTGTACGCCGCCACCTCACCAGCCTGCCCCAGAGGTTCCGCATTGCTACCATGTCGGAGAGGAACCCGCAGAATGGAGAAAGGGACAACGACTCTGCCCTGACTGAAGGTGCACAAAAGGTGCTTGTACTAGCGAAGGAGGGTTTGGACATGGTCGCTCAAGTCAGTGGTGTTGTCGACGGGACAATCGTTAGTGCGGAACAATGGCTGGACCGCATGGGCAAGCGACGACGAAACCAGGACGAAGAAAAGTCGGTATTGCCTCAGACTGAGACCAAGGGTGACGGTGACGTGAAGATGGGTTAAGAACCCATCCATATTGACGGTGTACGAAGCTGCCGGATCCATCTGGTACACAAAACGGTTGGACATGGAAAACACAAAAATATGAAAAGGAAGGGGGTTCTCAGCAGAGAAACCTGGGGCTTATACCATTCGAACTCGAGGTCAAAAAGAGGAGGGATTGGCGAACATGGTGGGAATGGTTTGATACCTAACAAGTTCCCGCGAGACGCGGAACGCGCGTTCCTTTACTGGTTTCCTTGAGACGGATCAAGCGACGAGCTGACGAAGAGGACTGCAGTGATGAGAGCAAGCCGAGCATTTTTGTGGGAGAGAGTTGTCTAACTGACTGTCGTTCGGATAATTTTCTTTTGGTTATATATGTTCTTTTTTCTGGTGTATGGACATGGGCGTTTCTGGTTGATCCTATAGCAATGGGGGAGAGATGAAGAGTTCTTGGGGTGTATTTCTGGAGAGCCTTGCAGAGTTGAGGAGCAGTTGCCTTTTGCAAGTTGGATTTGGTTCCCAAGATGCAAAAATTCGATGCGATTTGATGTCACTCAACTGATGCTGGCGAGGTGCCTCGTCTTTTGCAGGCTCGGTTTATTCTTTGTCTGGATTCGTACTAGGTACACCATGCGGCTGACTGTTCTGATTATTTGACTGGAATATCGGAGGGATAATTGGGTGATGATGATGATGGTTGGCCTTGGCATGGAAGACGATGGCCATTTGTTATGCAGCTGTTTTGAAGCTCGAACATTCAACATGATGTCGTATGGCATCTCTGTCGATGCTATGTTTGTCTCCTTGCCCACGTGGACGATTGTCTATGACTATTGTCACAATCAACAGTTGAGTCAAGCCGTGACGCCCAGTAAGTTAGAATCTACCGTGTCCCTGGCTGCTTCTACCAGCTGAACTCGGTCTCTCCACACTTTGAAGTGATGATCCATCCATTCCGCCTTGAATTGTCCAAGCCACATTGGGACCGACGCGGGCTCATTATGCAGATCAGATTCCCCAGATTGGATTTCTATCTGAGGATTTTCTCCACTAGCGCTGGAGGTAGGCTGTCGCGTCTCTCGCATTCATCGTATTTGATCTCACGCGAATCCCAATGCCATCTGCCTGGGAAGCGAGGGATACGGCGGTTTACGTACAGAGGCCCACGTCATGCCGCGGGAATTACCCCGTGCAGAGCCACCTTGCGGGCGAATTACCAGTGCGCGTGCCGTGATGCTACAAGGAGGGAAATTGTTGCTGGCTAAGACGGCGATGCAGATGGTGTTTGCTTAGCTGGGCACGGCTGGATCAGCCCAAGAGCTCGGGAGTAATGATGACAGAACCAGGACGCGAGATGGGTTCCTTGGATGGAGGAGGGAGATATTTAAATGGCGTCTTTCCCAACATGAATTGTGAGGACAGCTTCAAGGCAATGGGCTACAACACAAACCACCACCATGAAGCCTCTTACAGCACTTACACCACTGCTACCCGTCTTGGTCGGGGCCAAGGGAGATGGAACACCGACTTCACAGTCTCACCCAACTGCTGCTCTCGATTCGGGGCCCATTGTCGGTCACACTACGAGTCTCCCAGCTGCAATCGCACCGGTCAACAAGTTCCTGGGCATCCCCTATGCCGCAAAGCCCGAACGGTTCACCCGGGCAAAGAAGCCTGAGCCATGGGCCAAGCCATTGAACACGAGCGAGTTTGGGCCTTCGTGTCCACAGCTGTTTGTTGAGAGCGGTTAGTGGTGTGGCCATCCAGGAACTAATGGTATCTGATGTCGTTGCCAGAACTTACCCCTGGGCTGGATATCCTCAAGGGCCTGTTCGGTACGGGTTCTCGAGAGAGCGAAGACTGTCTCTTCATCAACGCCTTTGCGCCCACCAGCCCTCGGCCTCCAGAGGGTCGTGCTGTGATGCTGTTCATCCACGGGGGTGGTTGGCAGCAGGGGAATGGGCAGATTGATCTGAGCGGGTTCGCTGCTTATGAAGACATTGTCGCCTTTGCCTTTAACTATCGCACCAACGGTGAGTTCAACTGGTTTCCTTGCCCTGAACAAGTTAGTTGATGAATGGTAGTTTTTGGCTTCCCAAACTCGCCCGACATACCGACCGAAGAAACCAACCTGGGCCTCTACGACCAGCGGCTCGCCATCGAATGGGTCCAAGCCAACGCCCATGCCTTTGGAGGCGATCCGAACAAGGTCACCATCTGGGGAGAATCAGCAGGCTCCATGTCAGTCGACATCCACGTCAACGCCTATGGCTCCGCCTCGCCACCGCCATTCCGCGGCGCAATGATGTTCTCTGGCCAGATGTCGGTTGGCCTGCTCGGCAGCACGGCCAGCCCCCAGGACACGACCTACTGGGACAACTTGGCGGGCGTGCTCGGGTGCAACAGCACAAGGGACCAGCTGCAGTGCATGCGGGACGTGCCGGAGGATGTCCTCGTCAAGGGCATGAGCACGGCGCAAGTGGCATTTCTGCCCGTGACGGATAACATCACGGTGCCGAGCCACCGGGCTGAGAGATGGCGTCACGGCGAGAATGCAAAGGTGCCGGTCCTGATGGGCACGATTGCCCAGGAGGGACGGGGGCTAGTGAACAGGAATATCTCTATAAAGACGTTCTTTGATGCGTATCTTTCTGAGCCGTTGGTGACCAAGAAGCAGCAGGAGGCGATTCTGAAGGCGTACAAGGATGATCCAAAGTTGGGGACCGAGTTCGATATCGCTACGGCGATTTACACCGAGTTTTTCTTCCAGTGTGTAAGTGACTTGAGTCCAATGCTTATCGTGACGATATCTAATAGAGGGTAGCCTCAGGGGATTCTTGCCAACATCTCGGCTTCGGTCGACAACTCGACATGGCGCTTCTACTTCAACACATCCATCACAAGCATCCTCGGCGACAAATGGTCATGGCTAGGCAAGTTCCACGGCTCGGACGTAGCCTTGCTCTTCAGCACGCCGACCTTTGAGGGCGACGCAGGCGGCATCCCCCTTACGCCCAAGCTGTACACCTTTGCGAATTACCTGTGCGGCGTGGCGGGACGGTTCATCAGGAACCCCAAGGAAGGGCCTGGTTGGCCGGCGGTTGGGTCGCGGTATGCGCCGTACGATGTTGCGAATCTTGGGGATGTCGGGGACGAGGAGAGCGTGGCTGGACCGACGGCTGTGGATGAGAGGGGGTTGGATGCGAGGTGTAGGCTGTATGAGGATATCTACCCGGTGATTGACAAGTATGTCTTGTCTGGTTAGAGGGTTTGTGTCGGTGGTGTAGATGGGATTGGATTGGGAGATGAGATAACATGGCATTCGTTTATAGAGACGGCATTCATTGTATGTTGGAATATATGACTTGACCTGTATAAGCTATAGCCAGTGAAGCTCGTTCCATCTGCCCAAGCTCATCATTGTCAAGATAATCTCCGAAAGTTTCTCATACCGCTCGAAGCTCAGAACGCAACCCCAGGTACTGAATACACCACTCCGATCAATGTCAGTCTCTAATGCCCACCAGGGACCCAAAGCTCCAAACGATTTTCCCAACCAAGCGGCAGAAATGGATAAAACAGTGAATCCACATCAATTCCATTGTCATGTTTTTCTCATGTCCCAGTCCAGGCGTTGAGATCAAACGTCATGGACTGGGCCGCATCTCAACTCCACAGCCGTTTAATCGACGTCATCTCATGACAAGTCATGATGTCCATCATGAGATATAAAAAAAATGCCCATGTAGCATTCAAACAACCCTGATAGACAACCCCACTTGATAAATCACATCAATTCTTGTTCTTATTCGCTTCATCATGGGCCAACCCCGATACTTTCGAGGAATGAGCTGGCGGATTAGTAGAAAAGTGAATGATGAGACGATAGTTATAATAAGTCATATGATGTTAGATTGTTCGTATCAGCGTGTTAATTCTGTTCAACTCATTCTCCATATCATTCCAACGTTCATGTCCCTTAAATACCTATCACCAAGTCAGTATCCAAACGTCAACAACACCTCATCTACACTCACCAATAGCCTTTGCAATCGCCTGACCAACAGCATGAGCAGACGCCGGGTTCTGCCCCGTGATAACCTGCCCGTCAACCGCAAGCTTCTCAGCAAAAGGCTCCGCCTCAACATAGTTGCCGCCGACACGCTTAATCTCATCCTCGAGCAGCGCCGGCATAGCCTTTGTCAGCCCCGCAAGCTCCTCCTCCCGGTTGCTGAAGCCCGCAACCTGACGGCCCTGCAGCAGCGGCTTCCCGTCGACGGTGGCGTTGACAAAGACGATGGGGCCATGGCACACTGCGGCGACAGGCTTGCCGGCCTTGTAAAACTCCTCGATGAGCTTGAGCGAGGTCTCGTCCTTGACCAGGTCGAACATGGGGCCGTGGCCGCCCGGGTAGAAGATGGCGGCGAACTCGGAGGCCCGGCCGAGGAACTCGCTCAGCGGCCGCGTCTCCTCCCAGAGCTGCTTCTTCTCGCTGAAGAACTTGACCGACTCCTTGTCCTCGGCGAACTGCTTAACCGAGCCCTCGTCCAGCGGGGCCTTGCCGCCGGCCGGGGACGCGACGACGATGTCAACCTTGGGGCTGGACTCGTCGGCGCCGATGAGGTCGTAGTAAGGGTGGGCAAACTCGGGCTGAGAGGTGATTGTGAGTTTTGGGAGTTGACAGTGAGGGCTGGAGGAGTTACCAAGTACCATCCGGTGGGATGGCCATTGTCCATCTTGTCGCGGCTGGTGAGAACGACTAGAACCTTGGGAGCCATTTTGTCGAGTTTAAAAGTTGTTGCTTTTGAGTTGTTTGATAGTGATTGAAGCGGAGAGTGAGTGTAGAGTGTAGCTCTTTATGCTGAAGCTTGATGCTGAAGTAATGACGATATCAAACACGAGATGTGACGCCTATTTATAAACTACCATTCCCCTCCCCCTCCACCGCAGAAGCTTTTTTTTTTCTTAATCATCCTTGCAACGTTCGGTGCAACTCTTCCCACCGTCAACCTTGGATGACAAACCACGCCGTAAGTGACAGAAAACACCAGCCATGACCCAGTCAAAAGAGTTTGCTGTTTTCTGTCAACGAACCAACCACCAAGGTTCGGTGGGCGGCCGACCCTGGCTTGACGTCAGACCGTCCATTCTCGGCATACTGCTCCGTCTGTAGCTCCGGACTTTGCGGTGGGGGCGCGGGGACTGGAGCCTCGGCACACGGCCTCTGACGGCGGGGCCGGGGCACACCGAATCACAGCTTTGGCTGGAGCTTGAGTTGAGCCATAGGCCATATGTGAAACTATTGGTCATGGCACGAGTTATAGAGGTTCCGAGGACTATGTCAAGATAATCTTGTCAAGTTGCCCCGAGACCATGCTGGAAAACTCGTACGTCGAAGCATCATCTATTCTCCCTGCCCTTGACCCAAATCTCGTATCCTCCTACGCTCATTCCATTCAGCTCAATTGCCAAGAAGGCACACCCACTACAAACGCCATGAATAACACGATCCAACGTCAGAGATGCAATCCAACCCAACAGCCATGGTGATTTCTAAGCGGTTAGCGCGAGAGCCCCAAAAAACGCAGAGTAATTGTAATCAAAAAGAGAATGCGCCCATCGTACTTGGTCATTGTAGTTCAGAGCACCCGGGCTTATCGGTGTTATAAACCCCGTGTCATCTTTTCACTCGACAGCTTGACCAATCCCGAGTCTTTGCGTATATCCATATATGACCAAGCACATATCTTGGATTTCTGATTACGAGAGCAGCAAGCCAACTCTTTTGACGCTTGGCGGTAGGCATCACCTTAATGACAATGTTGACTGCTACCGGGAGAGGTCGTGGAAAGTCAAGTTGTCCAAGTCGAGAATGAAGGGCAGGATGCAGTCCTGGTCTTGTCTCCAACTTCCACCCGATGTGCGCCCATTCAAGGGGCAACGAGTCGCAGTATCCATCTTGGAGGATTATCCGGGCGGCCACCATCCTGTTTGCCCCCAATTCTCTGTTCTGAACGGAGCATGGCCCTAGGTCAATGTACGCCAGCGAGTAAATGCCCAAACCCCTTCTGAAGAGGAGGCCCCATCTCATGCGGCGTGCACATGAAGCCACAACACCTGGACCAGTCCGAGCGAAGCAATCCAGGCCTGTCTTTGCGGTCAACTTTCAAGCCGAGATGCCACCGATGCCCATCCATCAGAGCGAACAGGATGCTGACGAAATATTCTTTCTGGACTTGATTGACATCCATCTCCGCTTGCACCAACAGTTAGTTTCGGGGCCATCATGGAAGTCAGCTGAGGCCACCGCCCCCTTCGAACCCCATATTCGACGTTGATGGTTAGATCAGCCCTAGCATCGAGAAGCAGCTTGACAACCGCCAATTCGTTGTATACTGCGGCAAAAGACGGGGCGGTCGGACGATGCTCATGGACGAGAACTCGGTTCACATCAATGCTCGCCTTCACGACCTCTCAAACCGTCTTTTGAAGATTGCCCCCGACTCCCCAGCGAAGGCACTTTCAAAATCCAAATGAGAGAACTTTCTCTGCCATTGTTCAGCTCGATATCCGTACACACAGGAAGATGGATTTCGGCCCAAGTATGCCAACGCCACGGCACCCACCGGATATCCTGTGACCATGCAACAAAGGAACCCGTGATAGTAACTTGGCAAAAGCTTCCGAGCCGTATCCCGACATGTAAAAAATTAAGCGCAGATCCAAGTCACAAGAAACCTTGCTGTTTCAAATGAACATATTTCCTCTTAGGAACCATCGCTAAAATGGCCGACCATCTTCCCGCCATGAGCAGCTTTCCAATTCCTCCCCTCTCTTGCAATACAACCAGGCCCCCTCTCTCTTCTTTATTCCCTAATCATCCTGTCAGCTTCCATTGAACCACGCCGTTTACCAGACGCACAACAAGACCCGGTACCACCATGAGCTCCAGTGACGCAGGTACTGGAAGTGGACCGTCACCACCGTACCAGTCCAACACAACCTCCAGCAGGCAACCTAACGATGAGCTTTCCAGCGCTGATTTCCGAGGTCGCTCCTTTCGGGACTGGGTACTAGCAGACCGAAACTTGATTCGACAGCACTGCACTACAGTCGCAAGGGGCCTTCCTCGCGGGGTAAACGGCGGTTGGAGATATGAGATAGACTGGTCCGCCTGGAACGAATCGCAATATCCAGGACTCTGGGGCGCTTTCCCATCCCAACACCCGCCAGGAAGGGTTCTCCCATCGTCCAGCATCCCCCCACCGCCATGTCGATGCGTCACTTGTCGACTAAGGGGAACCTTGGGCCGAGTCGGGGGCTTGGTGAACCACAGCTGGTTATCCAAGCCTAAGCCTAGCATTGCTGCGCCAGTCAAGAATGTCCTCTCACAGCCTGATGTAGTCGAGAAAATCGTGCACTCCAGCCAAGATAGGACCCAGAACTGGGAATCGGCCATCACCATGCAACTGTACAGCCATCCTCACTCTCTTCCTGACGCTCGATGGCGTCAGGGTCGATCCAGTAGCATACATAGCTTTACATGAGTATCTTGGTACAATAATCAAGGCATCTCTAAGAACTCAATGTATTCGTGCAAGTCTATGTTATATGTTATGCACACCATCCTTTCTTGTCATTCCCAGTCCACTCATACAGACCAAGAGTACCCCGTTGACCAACCGTGCCATATTTTAACCCTCTATCGGAGCCAATGGTTGGATTGATGCGTCAATCCCAAGCCCTCTCCCGGAACAAACATGCTCCTTTATTTATTTCACACCCGATTGTGTCGAAAACGACGAGTTGTCGGCCGCGTAGGGGTCATATGGTCGGGGCAGCGAAGCACCACGAACAAGACCAGTGCTCTTAAAGTACTTGTGGTTCTTCCACGAAATGACAGCCGCCCAGAAAGATGTGAACCTGTGAGAAACCAACTGTAAGCTTTTATACCTTCTTGCGAAGGAGGGGGTGTCGGCCTCTGTCTGGCATGGAAGGACATACATGAGCAGAAAGCCGTTGAGGGCGACAAACCACCCAAAGGCGCAATTTACACCCTTGCAGAATCTTGAGATCCCCATAAATGTTATTATGGGGACGACGAACCAAAACACGATCTCGAGCGTGTTGAGGACAGCATATGCCTTGAGGCTCCCCCACTTCTTGAACCGGTCGACCTTTTCGGTGACGAGTTGGTAGGTGAGCACAACGATCGTCTTGATAGCCTAGTTCACCGTATCTTGTCAGTTTCGCGCACAATTTATGTGTCCTCTGGGCTCATATACCATTGTGATGCCGAGCGTGTCGGATCGAGTAGTTCGCATGCCTGCTGGTTTCGTGCCGACGCGAGCACCGGTGAGGCCGATGACGAGGATTACGAGAGCTATCGTGCCGATATGAACCCTCGTCTTCCAGTGAGGGTCAAACCAGTGACTGCTGAAGAAGTCCTTGACTTTGTCCATGGTCGGAAGTCGGTGGATGGTCTTTAGGTCGGTACTCCAAGACGCTCGGGATCGTCAGGTTCGAGATTTCAGGCCAGTCTTGTTCCTCTCAAGCTCAAAGACGTAGAAACAGTATCGAGAATGCCGGTGACCCCTTTTTCAGCGTAGTTGCTTGGGGCTTTCATTGTGCTGTCTAAGAGCTCCATAGCGGTTTATAAACAGAGGAGACGTTGTCGGGTCTTCAAGTGTAAACAGTCTCTCGCGTATGAAAGTGGAGAGCATAAGCGCTTCAAGTTCCGTTTAAGACTCTTCATTACGCGTCCTTCTTCTGCAGCCCAGCCTGTCGCATTAAATGCGTTTGCGATTGCTGGAGTTGTTGTCTGGGTACCTGCTTGTATACGCGTATACCGTATTTGGCGGCCGTATTCAGGACTTGGCCGCGCGGATAGACATCCAGATGAGATCTGAGCCAACGATGTAAGCTGAAACGGTGAGAAATGGATAGTTGGGTAAAAGATACAGTAGCCTCTCATCTACGTGTTTCAGAGTATTTTCGGCATTAGGCTTATCAAAGCCTACGCCCAGCATTTGCCTTGCCTTGCCTTTCCCAGGTCCTCAAGTCGAAGTCCGTCAGCCTCATCCACGCCCCACATGCGTCGGTTGATTGAGGTGTGGCTGAAAGCTGAGGGCGCCACATCGTGAACCAGTGAACCTCAAGTCTCCATCTCAGCCTCGTGCCATCTCGAAGCACCTCCGCGAAAGCATCAACCTAAACCTTTCCCTCCTCCCACGCCAACCGCAGGTCTTTAACTGCGCTCCATCGAGTAAAAACACTAGCTCCAAGCGCCCGCCCGCGCTTCCCTCGCCATCGCCATGGCGGCCGAAACCCCCAAGCTCCTCTGGAATCCCGATAATGTCAAGGACGTCGCAGAGTCGGTCGGCATCGGCTCCCTCAACGAAGAGGCTCTCAAGTGCTTGACCCAGGACGTCGAGTACCGCATCGGCCAGGTCATCGTGGAATCGCTGCGCTTTATGCGCGCCGCCCGCCGAACAACCCTCACGGTCAACGACATCTCGCTCGCCCTCAGGGCTCTCGACGTTGAACCCCTCTACGGCTACGACTCGACGCGTCCGCTGCGCTATGGCGAGGCCAGCCTGGGACCCGGTCAGCCGCTTTTCTACATTGAGGACGAAGAGGTGGATTTTGAGAAGCTCATCAATGCGCCGCTGCCCAAGGTGCCCCGCGACATGGGCTTCACCGGTATGCCATCTCGGTGCCTTTGCTCATGTTGGACCTCATACTGATTGATTCTTTAGCGCACTGGCTCGCCATCGAAGGTGTCCAGCCCTCTATCCCCCAAAACCCGACCACGTCCGAGTCGCGATCGCAAGAGCTCCTCCCCAAGGGTCCTGGAGCCAACCCTGCGCTATCCGCCCTGGCTGGCAACGACAATGTGGCGATGAAGCCTTCTGTTAAGCACATCGTGAGCAAGGAGCTCATCCTCTACTTTGACAAGATCCAAGCCGCAATCCTCGACGATAACCCCGACGAAGAGGTCGTGCGACTCCGACAAGCAGCTCTTGGTTCCGTGAGAGACGATCCCGGCCTACACCAGCTTATCCCATACTTTATCAACTTTATCAACGATCGCGTCACCCATCATCTCGACGACACTTTTACTCTCAGGCAGATGATGGAGCTAACCAACGCTCTTATCGAGAACAAGAGTCTCTTCCTCGACCCCTACGCCAGCCCGCTCTCGGCACCCGCCCTTACCTGTCTGATGGCCAGGAAGCTGGGGAATGAAGAGGGCACAGACGCACTAAAAGAGCAGTACGACCTACGACAGCTAGCAGCCTCGCTAGTGGGGCAAATTGCCCGCAAATACTCGGCATCGAACACTCTTCTCAGGCCAAAGCTCACGCGGACATGTCTCAAGTACTTCCTCGATCCCACCAAACCGCCTGCTGTCCTGTATGGCGCTATCCACGGCCTTCTCGAAGCTGGCGGGCCCGAGGCCATCCGGGTACTGGTGCTACGAAATCTCAAGACGTTCGACACGGCGATTCTGCAGCCCCTCAAGGAAAAGGCCGAGGGCACCATGGACTACGAGATGCTCGTGCAGGGCATCGTCCAGGCCGTAGCATCGCTGACAGAGCGCAACGAGTCGGATGTCAACGGCGTGAATGGCACAGCCAGCGCCGAGTCAGAGGTATCTGAGCTGAAGGAGTTTATCGGGACAATCGTTGGAGAAAAGATTGCCTCGTCCGGCAACCGGAGACTAGTTAGAACAATTCTGGACGCCCGATTCTTGGAATAAGGCGTTTGACACATTAAGGCGAGGCGTAAAAAGGCGAATTAGGCGTTCTAGGCTTATAAAATACCTTTCTTTTATTTTAAAAAGGAAGACATTGGGTAGAAATAGGCTCCAGCATTTGTGCCGAGGTGGTTGTGTACAGATAGTAAATTTTGTTTTGCTCAAAGTCAGGAATGCCCTCCCAAGGCCAATACTCCTACACGAGTTCGCTCATCGGCTCATCCCATTTCCTGTACTCCGTTCTTCCTGAGCCCTCACGGCTTAGTTATATTCATCCACTGCGCATTGTTCCAACCCAATATATCTCCCTTACCAGATCTTGTTCCTTTTCCCCATCTCTTACACGAAAGCAACCAGGCCAAGGGTACCAGCAACGGCCGCCACCCAGATGTAGAGCTCGGTCTTGATAATATTGGCCTTGGCAAAGCCCTTGCCGAGGTCGTACATGAGGTGCTTGGAGCCGCTGATGAAGTGGTAGACAAAGGGGAAGCCGAGGGCGAACTTGACGCCGCCCTTGACGACCAGGGGCAGGCCGCCAAAGGCGGCGGCGACGCTGGCGCTCTCGAGGTGCAGGCCGGCGAGGGGCGCGACGAGGTAGGCGGCCATGAAGGCGTACATGGTGCCCGAGAGGGTGCAGCCGGTGATGCGGTTCCAGGCCGAGCTGCCGAAGTAGGTCTGCTCCAGCTTGTAGATGCCCAGGTGGGGGGAGACGGGGCGGTTGAGGCGCTGGTTGACGAGGATCTGGTGGCCCTCCTCGATGGAGAGCTTGGTGCTGCCGCGGGATCTGGAGAGGCACGTGTTAATGAACAGACGGCTTGACAGCCCAATTGTTTTTGACTTACTGGACGGGAGTGGTCGACATGCCGGCGGTCAGAGCAACCTTGGGCATCGTCTGGGTGAAGAAGACGCTGCTGGGCTTGGCCGCGCCTATTGCAGAGTGGAAAGTCAGTACTTGAGGCTATTCGCTTTGTATTTTCGCCCGGGGAATCAATTGCGCACCTCTGCGGAGGGCGGCGACGCCAACTCGTTGAGCGATCATGGTGGCAGAAAGTATTAATGTCCGAGTTCGACGTCGAATTGAGAGAAAGGAATTCCGGCCAAGAGATTCGTTCAGACGGTATCGTCGGCGTCGTTGGTGCTGCCCAGAGAAGGAGGGTCGGCGGAAGTGTTAGTCCAGATGAGAATCGATGATGGCACTTCGGAACGGGCACCCTCGGCTTCTCGGTCCAGCATGGCCAATTAAAGACTGTGAATTCCTCATCTCGGGGATCCACGTGATCCCGCTGTTCGGAGGCTGAGTCACGTGCTGATGTCCAGCTGAGTCAGCGGGCGTATTGTGGGAAAAAAGAATCCGCTTTTGGCGTCACGTTTTTTTTCTTTTCTGTTTTCCTTTTCTTCTTCTTCAGATAGCAAAGAACGTCCGCCGCACGGTGTCCAGAGTGGGCAGCGGTTGGCCGGCAGGGTCTTTGGACTCGAGGACAGTTCTGAGAAGAATATTGGGAAATTGGATCCGTCGTTAATCTCGACATCTGGCTGTTCTCCGTCCAGGTGTCGTTTCATTTTGAGATCTACATTCTTTGCGTCCGTGACATGTTTGACTCTATTCCTTCTACTAGGCCTCAGCCATCTTGAACATTTAATAGATGCCGGACCGCTCTATACTCTGATGAGAGTGTTGGTGTGCCCAGGGTGTTGCTTGACAAGTGAGGGACCTCACCGGTTCATCAACGTAGACAATCATGACCTCCAACAGTTCAACTTGGACAGGTCTTCGGGATTCAACTGCCTTGGTTCCGTCGAATAATGAGGGGTCTCGGGGACGCATTCCCTCAAGCCATTGCTCTTTCCAGTCCTACCACGGTCTCAGTTGCCAAGTGCTGTCCGCATTTCATCCTCCAGCTTGTTTCGCGGGCCTCTTCACGAGCACACATTCTCCCTCAGAGCATAGAAAGATTTCATTCACTGCCGTTACGTTGATTTTCAACCTACCTTGAGCCAGTCAGTCTCTCAGCCCTTGGCCTTCGTCTCCACGAGCAAATGCGTGCTTCGGCCGTAGCGCCATCCCCTACTATGGTCGGATAGGCATTGAGCTGTAGACACGAGGGTACAGTACCTCTAGGATGGAAACCCGTAATGCCATGGCATATTCCATCTCCCCAGGTTCTTCGTCATGTCCAAAATTCTCCTAGGGGCGGCTACTAGAACCCGACGAGGAGAACCCTCTCAAGACAACCAACGCCCTGCGACGAGTGCGACATCGCATCTACTCATTCATCTGGTCTCGCGCTCGTCAAGACCCCTACCGCGGCGACTTTATCATGACGAGCTGGGGCGTCCGTCGCAATCTCAGCCACGACTATCCTAGATCCTTCATCCACGTCAACCATGACTTGACCCTCCTCCATCACGACACTGGACTCCTCTTCGCCGATCTCGCCACCTCTGAAGATTTTAGCGAGTATATATACACCGTCAGCAAAGTAGAGATTCCTATTAATGCGACGTATCAAACCGAGAAAGATTGTCTGAAAGGCCGCTGGCGGATCCACATCGGGGAGGACATGCTTGTTACCAACCTCCAATCCAACAAGCGCCTCTTTGAAGCATACACCAGAAATGTCGACGTTATCGTCATGTTTCCGGGAGGCATCGGCAAGGGGGACTTTTACGATGCCGACGTCAACCTCGAGGCAATTCGCGATGCGCTGGACTGGTGGGATCTGGATGCAAAAGGTGGTGAGCTTCGGGTCATTGTCAACACTATCACTCATGTCACAGACCTCGAACTCCAGACAGCCGCATTTCCGTTCTTTCCGATGGCTTTTGCTGGCTAGAAGCTGTATAGCCAGTCTGGACTTTACCCGGACGTTACCTGCGAGTTGGAGGACGAGTGGGTGGACGACTGCGCCGAGGCGTATCAGAACCGCAACCATCAGGCAGAGCATGTCAGACGGGATGACTCGGGGTTCATTTCGGAAGATTGAGAACCATCACAGGTGCCATCTGCATGCAGAAAGCAGTCGGCAGATCTCTTTTGTCCTCTGTAGGTGGGCAGAGGGAAGAGTGACAGGTCACGACCACACAGAATTAGCCAGGCATAGCTAGGTAAACAGACATTGGAAAACCCCCCATATTTTCTCTTTTTTTTTT
>JABFFE010001086.1:0-15772 GCA_013623625.1 Fusarium setosum
CGACCACGGCGCCGACAAGGAATCACGGGACAGTCTGGGTCAGACGCCGCTCTCGCGGGCCGCCGAGAACGGGCACGAGGCCGTCTGCGAGGTACTCCTCCACAGGGGAGCGGATGGAGAGTCGACGGATGCGTGGGCTTGGACACCGCTGATGTGGGCGGCGGCGAACGAGCACAAGGCGGTCGTAGGGCTGTTCCAGGCGCGATTGGGGCAGAGGAAACAGGTGGGATTTCCGGCGATGCCGTTGCGGATACGGCAGCGGGTTGGGATCGCCTAATGGAGAGGTTGGTTAGTGGGCGTTCATGGTTCAAATGCCAGATTGCTTAGATACCCTGTTTCTTTTCTTCTTTTCTTCCGTCTATTTAGCTCCCATTGAGAACACATGTTGGAATAAACCCCCTTGATATACCATGCTTCAAACTGATTACAGTGTAACGGGTCCTTTTGAGTGTTAACTTCAACTTACCTACGATGTGGCGTTGGGTTGTGGCTGACTCGCTGTGGGATTCATACTTCAATTGTGGCTGGCGCAAACAGTGGTTTGCACTACTAAGAGATTGTGGGAGCATTTGGGATGAAGTACAGGATGGCACTAGGAATTAAATTGAGAATAAAAAGGGCTAGCACATTTGAGAAAGTTGTTAGATCATGTGGGTATTTTTATCATAATTTTGCCTTGAGAAATGTCTGGATTGCGCCTCTCGCGCTCGGGTGTGGGAATCGTACCAAGCAAGTTGTGGCGCAGGCATATATATACTGAGTAAGGGACTTTTATGATAATAGAATGTCTATGAAAACAAAAATGAAACAAGGCAAGCGAATTTGGTGTATCTCATAGTTGCGAGAGTATTTTTCGTATATTTTTTATCTTCTGAAATGGTGAATGGAACCTCGACGCGCGTTGATTCTTCCGGACTGGGATTCGTACTGAGTGATGCCTGAGGCACACAAAGCCCTTCCAGGCTGAGTGGAATTTTCACATCGCTATAAACCAACCAAGGATTGAAATTGAGGTTGGAATTATTCAAGCTCTCTTGGCCAAACTTTAGGGCTCTGCAAAATTTTGTGGAATTTCTATCTGGAAGATTGGCTTGCCTGTTGTTCTTCCTCGCCTAAGCTTTAACCTTGGCAGCTGTCAACCCCGCGTTTTGCCGGGACGCCGAGGCTCGTCCTCGCAAGCCTCGGGAGGCTTGTCCGAAAGGTCCAGGTGTCTGGGGTGCTTGGAAATCAAATTCGCGGAAACCGATTGGCTGATAGTGTCTTGACGTTTCAAGGCGTAAGTCTGGAATGCCGTTTTACAAAGCAAAAAGCCATCTCGCGGGGTTTACCAAACGGCATTCTTGGTAAGATGAAGATGTAAACTTCAAGAGCTGCCGAGTACTCCGGTAGATGGCGTCTATGGCGACAGCTAGCTATTCATGCACTCCGGGACAGCAGGAGACAACGTCTGGCATAACTCGCGGATCAACGGCGCCTGCTAATGTGACCTGATAGGATGGGTTTAGTTGGTCTGTCAAATCAAGAACAAGAAGAACGAAACTCGAGAATCGGATTGTCTCCGATATTCGTCCATGATTCCGGTATTTCTCTGTTGGACTCGAGCTACAACCCCGGACTTAACGCGAGGCGCCGATCTTTAGCACCGTCTCACATCTTCCCCGGAAACCCCCGGATTTTGGTGCGCCTCCTCCCTCAGGTTAATGAGGGGGGGAAAGAGTGGAAAGGTGAAAGACTGCTCATGGATACAGAGGTCCATTTATTCTTTATAGAAAGTCTTGAACTGCAAGGAGTAAAATCCTCGAAATCTAGATCCGTCTTGGCCTTCAACAACCAGAGCAACACTCCGAGACTCAACGGCAAGAGACGGAACCCCCCCTGCCCCAGAGTCGTAAGATGGTCCCTGCCCACCCTGACCGTTCCTGCCGCGCACGTTCCACTCAACGCCATCTGGCCGGTACTTGTATCACAGGGGAGGAGCAGGTGTCTCGCCAAGTACTCCATTCGCTTGGAGCTCTCAACACCATCCACGCTTTCCACCGCCCTGTTTGCGACCCCCCACTCCAACCTTCTTCCCATCCATCCCTCCCAATAACCTTGTCTTTCCAACTTCGCTCTTTGTAACCTGTATGATTTGTGGCTGCTTATATCTCATCATCTCTCCTTTTCCTCCCAATCTCGATAGATTCTCCGGCGCATCCTCTGTTCCTCAACAACCCCTCGCTGTCTTCCATAGAACCTCTCGCTTGTCTCAACAACTGACGACCCCTCGTCTTTCGACTTTCCGCCATACACGTTCGAACCGCATTTAGATCGCATTCAAACAACCGACACAGCATCGTAATTGGAACCGACTCGCGACCGCCTCAACGTTTTTGGACGCCTAGAATGAGACTGAACAGGGCTGCTCGAGTGATCCTCTTCGGTGCACCTGGCGTGGGCAAGGGAACCCAGAGCGAGCGTCTGCTCTCGCGCTTCCCCCAACTCAACTCAATCAGTACTGGCGACCTCCTCCGTCGAAATGTCAAGGACAGGACACCTCTCGGTAAGCCCTCTGCTCTGCCCCCACTCTTGTGTATCTCGATTACGAATCCACTGCTAACCACTGTTTCTCTAGGCATCAAGGTCGAGACTACGATGAAGTCTGGCGGCCTTGTGGCCGACCACCTGATTCTACGGCTCATCTCCAACGAACTCTATACCCGTGGCTGGTTGGCGAGCCGAGGCCCACCGCCCGTCATGACTCTCTCTTCCGAAGCCACGACCATCGACCAACCTTCATACGACGGGAGCCCCGTTATGGACTCATTCATCACCAATCCGTCCCTCCTCAACGACCACATCCCGCCTCAAGCATCCGAAGATCCCTCCGCCTCCTTTATTCTTGACGGATTCCCTCGAACAGCCGCCCAAGCCACTCCTCTCGACAGGCTCATCCCGATTAACCTTGTCGTCTCTCTCAAGACGCCCGTGTCCGTTATTCTGGAGCGTATCGCTGGCCGCTGGGTTCACGAGCCCTCGGGCCGGGTCTACAACACCAGTTTCAATGCGCCCCGCGTTCCCGGAATTGACGATGTCACCGGCGAGCCCCTCATCCAGCGCGCCGACGACTCGGAGGAAGTCTACCGCGCCCGGTTCCGAAAGTTCCAGGAGACGAGCGAGCCTGTGCTCAACCACTACGCTCAGAAGGGCGTTCTTGTCGAGATTGAAGGCATGAGCAGCGACGAGATCAGCCCCAAGCTTTACCACGAGTTTGAGAAGCGCTTTGTTCACTAAGCCTTCGTGCGTCAATGATACCCTACGGCTTCAACACCACATTCTGTTTATACTATACGATTTGGATGTATTGTTTTTGTTTTATACTTTTTTGTTCGCTTCTTTGATTTAGGAGTTATTGCAGCTTTTGGTTGCTGCTGGTGGAGTTGCAACAAGACCGGACTGGTAAGGCAGTCCTGGCACCTGGCGCGTATTGATGGGAGAACTGTCCTTCACCAGGGCATGTTGCGATTGTAAATGGTTGTTCCCCCTTGCTCTTAAAAAGGACCGGATTGGTTTTAACGAACAAAACGGATCTCATGGACAGAGGCTGAAACTTTTGCCCACTGCCTGAATGGTATCCTATACCGCCTTCTTCCGCCCATCGCAAGATCGTGACTCTTCATAACGTGATACTGAGTGATTGATCTCTGGTTTCATCTCGCTTTGAATTCGCGTTAAAAATTGCGCTATGTATACATATTTAACCCTAGGAAAATCCTTGAACCGCCCTCGGCTACGACAAAGCTCCTTGAACAATCCCTCTTGGCATATCATGACCAGGTTCCCGTTCCATCTCTTCTGCATCGCATGATCCCTACCGAAATGGCACCGCATGTATCAGCATTGATGTATGCCTTCCAAAATATCCCAAACAAAACAATCCATCGTACTCCGTCTGTGTCCATACTCTGAACCGTAAAATCTCCCAAAATGAAAAGGGTAGAGTCTTAGCTCGCGGGTCTAGTCACGCCAGCCTTCGCCGCCCCGAAGCCCGCTGGGTTGGCCGTTCTCCGCTTGGCCAGGGCGCAACGGGGTCTGCTCGTCGTCATCGTCATCCAACGCCTTCGCGAGCTCATCGGGGTCTTGCATCTTAGCGTCCGGGTCGACGGGTCCGCCGAGCTCATCTTGCTCACGGTTGTGTCGCTCCTGCTCCAGAACACCGTCATCAGCGCTGACTGAGATGCCACGAGCTCCCCACTTTGGCCGGGCGCCGCGTCGGGTACCGCTGTCGTCATCGTCGAAGCCGGGGCTGTTCTCCTCGTCATCCTCAGAGTGCTCGACACGCTTGCCGAAGATGCGGCGGAGGAGCCATCCGCGGCGCATATCATCGGCGTCAACAATGCCTCCGCCACGAAGCTTGACGCGTTGGCGGGTGTAGTAGACCCAAGCAAAATCGATGTAGAGAGCAGTCTGGATGATGCCAAAGATGACCGAGACGGTGTTGGGCTTCCTACCGGAAACCTCGAATTCTCGAAGAAACCAGTTGATGCAGTAAAGGGCACGATAGGAACCGAGAGCGACGAGATAGAACGAATCGATAACGGTGGGGACGGTCGTCTGTCTTAGAAGCAGAAGCTGAGGGAGAACGCAGACAGACTCGAGGATCTGAGAGAAGACCCACATCCACTGGGAGAGACAGACGTCAGCGAAGTCAGTATTGATGGGGATGGCAGACCTACAGCACGGAAGCCCTTGTGCTTCTCGAAGATCAGCATGACAAACGGCGACAAGACAAATGAGCTACCGAGAATGATAGCGCCAATCTTCCACGCAATCTCACGCTCACGAGACCGAGGAAAGATCCATTGCATGATACCGAGGATGTAGAAGGACGATAGGATGTAGAAGATCTTGAAGACAAAGTTCCATGCTGAAGTTTCTCCAAAGATGTCGAGGTAGCGTGTGCAAAAGACGAGCGCGTAGAGGATCTGCGTGATGAGGGAGACGCCCTCAGCGCTTCGGTTGCGGTGGATGGCGAAGATGAGGATGCATTTGGAGAGGAGGTGGGACAAGTCGCCCAGGATACGGAAGAGCTAGCAGCGGTGTCAGCCTGCAACGAAGAGGACGCGAAGCACATGTTTCGTAGGAGCCTCAACGTACGTTCCACGCGCCCATTGTGAATGACGGGTTGCTCAAGATGGAGCTCGTTCAGGCGATGGTGTCAAGGGAGTGACGAAAAGGAGTCGTATAGGCCTGGGCCTTGCTGGACCGCGAGGACCTGCCAGCGGCAAGTATATTGGACGAAAAGAAGCGATCTCAAGCAAGAATGAGTTCGCTTGAGGTGAGGGATTGGGGAGGCCACGATGTTGAAGGTGGCTAGGCAGCTTCGCGATGCATTGAATGGAGGAGGAAGTGGAGGGAGCTGGCCTGGAGCTTGCGTCAGTCAGCACGACCGCGGGTCCAATTGGGGTGCAGCACCAGCCACATGGCTGATCGACTGCGCCACGGGGAAGTGGGGGCTTGGCCGTGGGAGGGATGTCTTAGTTCAAGACGGCGAGTCTGTAATTTAGCATAAACTCTTTTTTTGAGTTGGCTCGTCAAAATAACCTTGAACTGAAGGCCAGATCAACTGGAATTCTAGATAGAAAAAGCTTAGCGATAAATCTACCATGCCAATAAATTCCTAAACAAACCAAGTTTTCAGTGATTGCTCCAGCGGTGACGCGGCCCATGGGCCATGAGACGGTACTGAAAACCAGGGGTCACGATGGCCAATATTTATTAGAGCGGGCGGCTCGCCATTCATCTCCGGCATCCACTAAGCCTGCTTTTTTCACGCGACATATTTCCTGGTTGAGGTCCTTTCTTTGACTGCTTGAGGCTTACAAGTCAAAAGGACTGTTTTTAATATCTTTCCCTGGCCCTTATCTCTGCCACCCTGTCGGCTTAATCATTTTTACACCCAGTGACGTGCCCCTGGCGGATCTCACGGATACCACTCTATCGCCTCTTTAACCCCGTCACCACTCCTTTTCCTCTCTTCTAAGCAAGCGCCTCCCGATTCTCCCACGGCTTCTGCAATTTAGGCCCACGGACTTTACGCTTATGATGAAGGTGTCGGCCTTGTGCGCCCTCGCCGTCTGGCTTTCCTATACTTGCGCCTCGGTGATTCCCGACGTTTTTGGCAAGATCGAGGAGCAGCTGCCGATAAGTGAACCTCCACCGCCGAAATATTTTAGTAAGTCTGCGAAGCAAGGATGGATGTTTTCTCGGAGTTCGCAATGCTGTGTCTCTCGCTATCTTTTCTTTGAGGATCAATTCCTGGTCCTGTTCATATCGAATATAAACTAACCTTTTTTTTTTTTAGGGGAGTCATCGTAAGTTCATGGTCAGTCTGCGACACCACATATACTAACCCATGATGCATCAAGAGCATATCCGCACTATGATGGAAGATACATGGATGAACCTCTTGAACCTGCTGCGCAGAATGCGGGCATAAAAGTTCTCATGCAAACCTACTTATCCACCTTTCGAGACCTCGGCGTCGAGACATGGCTGATGCACGGCTCTCTCCTCGGATGGTGGTGGGGGAAAAAGGTGAGACGCCTCTTGACGGATCTATCTTTGCTCTCTAACTTTTCTGCAGGTCATGCCGTGGGATCTGGATGCTGATGTCATGGTCACCGAGGCGGACATGTACTTCCTCGCCGCATACCACAACATGACCATCTACTACTTCCAGTACGAAGGCGCACCTGAGGGCCGCTTCTTCCAGCTTGAAGTCAATCCCTACTTCAAGCATCGAGGCCGAGACGATTATCTCAACGTCATTGATGCCAGGTGGATTGACATGCAGACTGGGCTGTTCATCGACATTACAGCGGCGAGATATGACCCGGGGCATGCGATGGGCGAGGGAGTGCTCTATGACAAACATGATCACGAGTTCAAGGTTTGCTTGCCCTGACTTTGTAATGTGGTTGCAATCCACTTGCTGATAATGTGTGGCAGGACAAGTACGTGTTTCCTCTGCGTGACACGACGTTCGAAGGCTTCCCAGCCAAGATTCCCTACCGGTATGAGGAGATGCTGGCCGCAGAGTACAGCAAAGGAGCTTTAATCAAAACAGAATTTCACGAGTAGGTGCCCTATTCAGAGTAGGCTTATCTGGAGGGAATCACTAACAACCAAACAGCCACAGGTTTGACGTGAAGCAGATGAAGTGGGTGCCGATGGACTAGACTCGGCGGGCATCTAGATGGGCATTCTTAATAGGCGTTCCGGTCAAGTCCTTCCGGGAATTGTATAATATGGGATAAAACGCGCGGACGAGATTCATAGAAGGGCTCTGTACACGAAATTGATACCCGACCAAGTAATAGATGGTCATTTTAATTGAACCGTTGCATCTAGATGTTTACGCCTGCTATGGCGAACTGGGCCATATTGACCAAAACTCAGCAAGATAAATTAATTAGCATCATCGCCAAGATATAGACATTATTAATTTTTTTTCTTCTATTTTTCTCGGAGCCGGAATGATGTAGGTATGCTGGTGGTCGACCAGGCTAGGCCATTAACCAGTTAATGGATGCCCCGCGACTCTCCAACGCGTCTCACCCCCACGCGTCACAATCATGTTCAAACATTGCTCTTCCAACATCACCTCGAGACGTCTGGTCGCAACACCACGGTCGCGCATCGAACTCACGCACCAAATTCGAGGAATACATATGTGCTGAATGAGGCGCGGGCCTCATTTCATCCCACAATGGCCACAGGTAAGCCGCCGACAAGCTCTCAAACATTGGGCAAGCTGCTAACATGACAATAGGCCAGCAGCGCCGTGCTGATCGGCTGAACGAACGTCTACGCGGTGCTCAGTACGAACCTTCGGCTCTTAAATCAACCTACCCCTTCTTCTAACGCGATTGCAGACGCACCAATATCGGAGACGATTCCTTCAATCTCGACATTGCTGGCCTTAACATTGCCGGGTCGACACCCGCATCAGCACCCGCACCCGCACCTCAAACATCATCGGCGCGTCGCACACCGAACACTTCTGCTAAGAGAAAGAGGCTGGAAAATGAAATACCGCCATCTGGACAAGCGCAACGGAGCGCGCGCAGAAGATCACCGCGATCCGGCCCGGAAGACCCTTACGATCTGCCCGATTCGTCTAAGGAATCGATCGAGCAGGTCGCTACAGCAGCGCCGATCGAAGAAGAAGAGCCGAGTCTTGATATCGTGGAAGAACCAGAGCCAGAGCCAGAGCCAGAGCTGCCGAGCTCTGCGCGGTCCGTCCAAGCGCCCCAAGATACCGAAGCAGACGTTGCGTTACCAGCTCTACCAAACGGCAATGTTTCCGTTTCTCCGGTTGCACGACGATCCCGCGCTGCACAGGATCAGACCCAAAGCCCTCCCGATAGAAGACGGAATGTGCGCATGAGCGATGCACTGTCATCGACTACCCGACTACACGATGGACTGCATACGGAAGAGGTGGTGCCACCTTCATCTTCGCCGTTGGTGCGCAAAGTTCGGCGGAGTGAAGGAGCCGCTTCGATTCGGTCAAGAATGTCTCGGAGGCAGAGCTCAAGGGCGGCAGAGAGAGATGATGACGTGGACGAGCTCTCGCCGGATCGACCAACTGATCACCACCCTGCGGATGATGAATTGTCAGACACCAACCCACTGGATGAGGCCCTAGAAGTTGATGCCGATGCTGAGGCAACCGATGAAGAACCTGTAGCGGAAGATGAGGCTCCAGATGAGGAGGAGGTGGCGGAGGAGATTGATGAGGCTGAAGCTGCAAAAACCCTTGGCAGGAAACGGCCTCGAAGGAGTATACCATCACCGTCGCCTGAAGCAGAGCCTGAAGAGCAACCAGAGGAAGAGGAACCAGCACCGAAGCGACGTCGCGGACGGCCATCGAGAAGCCCAGCTACACAAAAACAACCAGCCGCCAGGGCGAAAACCGGGACAAAATCAAAGGCCCGTGAGACAGAACCCAAGACAAAAGCGAAACAAGGCCGCAAGACAAAACAAGCCGCCAAGGACCGACGAATCAGTGATGGCACAGCTATTGAGATCACGGTGCAGCGGTTCGTCAATGTCAAGAAGCATCCTAAA
The DNA here is from genome assembly GCA_013623625.1 of Fusarium setosum. Taxonomy (NCBI): domain Eukaryota; kingdom Fungi; phylum Ascomycota; class Sordariomycetes; order Hypocreales; family Nectriaceae; genus Fusarium; species Fusarium setosum. Next base: position 9,115 of record JABFFE010001086.1, read on the forward strand.
GACGACGACGACGAAGAAGATCCCCTTTCGTCCGAAGTGCCGTTTGCGATGCGAGGAGAAACTGTGGTGGATGTGTTTGCTCAGGTGTGCCTAGAAGTCATCGAGGGTACGCTGGCTAAGCTTTACGATGCGCTGAGCAACACGGAGGATAAGGACAAGAAGAAGGAGTGTCGGATCAAGATACGGGCACTGGAAGCATATCGAGAGGAGTTGACATCGCGATTACTCCAGCTGGTGAGTCACTTCTAGCTGGTGAAAATATTGAAGCTAACAAGGCTAGGCCATCCATCTTAACGACTGGCATACGCTACGGAAACGAGTCCGCTTGGTGCAGCGGGAAAAAATCTCATTGAGGGACGAGATCCTACGGCTCAAGGCGGAGAGGGAACAGGTTGCTCTGCGGATGGACGCAGTCCGCGTCAAGCATGAGGAGGATACCAACGAGTCAAAAGTGAGAAGCTGCTGATCAACCTTGTACTGTCCCGCTTGGCTAACACCTGATTAGTATCGACTCGACACGTCAGCGATAATGCACGACGTGGACCTCGCCGTTGAGCGAGGACGAGATGCTCCTGAATTATCACGCGCTCAGGAGAAGAAAGCTGAGCTGGCAAATCTCGAGCTCCTCGTGGCGCGCATCACTGACGAGGCCAGCTCAGCGAGCTCAGCGGGCGGGATGCTCCAACAGGTCAAAGAGTTCAACGCCTTTCTCGAACGTGCAGCAGTTGCACTGGAGTCAAGATGAACCGAACACCAAAGGGACTTATAGAAGAAACTCAAAACTCCATTTTTGGTTTGGTCATGGCAGGATATCATACTTTTTGCTGGCTCAGTTAATCTTGGCCTTGCTAAAGTCCATCTCAGGATGCTGATCTTGAAACTGCTTGAGAATGTCCATCTTCTTCTGCTCGTCCGAGGTGGGTAGGCCCTTCTCCTTCTGCTGCTGGTCAAACATCATCTTCTCGACCATGCCGCGGGTCTCGCCGTCGAGGTCGGACAGCTTGGACGAGTCCGGCTGGATCTTGGACACGTCGATCTTGGGGGCGTCGGTGATGACGTGCGCCCACCACTCCATCTTGTTGACCTTGTCGAGGTGGATCTCGACCGTCTTGGTGCCATCCGAGTTGGTGCTGAGCGTCCAGGTCGAGTCGTCGACGTGGACAGCGTGGGGGAGGTCGCCCTAAAGGGGTGTTAGGAGAGAGGGGGATTGGATTGATGAGAGTGAATTATGACGAGCTCTCTTGAATGAGGGTTGTATGTACCTACCTTGATGATTGGATCCTGGCCCTTGATACCCGCCTGTAGGCTCTGCTTCTTGATAGCAATGACGAGATCCCTCGACTTGAGGTTCCCAGGAACGTTGAAGGTGACGTCGAGCTCAGCAATGGTCTGGTTCCACTTGTACGGCAGCGCAGCCTGCTCCTCGGCCTCCTTGGCTCGGGCAGCGGCGTCTTCAGCGGGTGTGGGTTCTGTCATTGAAGGTTAGATAGAGTTTTGAACAAGGCGAGAAGTCAAAGCAGAAGACAGGTCTTTTCCTCGACGCGAGGTTACTTGGAAATAAGAAACACACCTTTATCAGCCATTTTAAACTTTGGAGCACTCGTTTAGTATCCTCTCAGGGGATTATATGAGAGGAGAAGATGATGGAATCGATGGAAGCTGCCTGGGGTGAGGGAAGGCTGATAATCAGATGGAGGGGCAGAAGTTAAGTGGGTCAGCAGACATTCAAGCTCTGGCGAATGGGAAAGTTCCCCATCTTCCCCTTCACCCCTGCAGCCTCAGCCGCGCAGAGTCACAATAGCTAGCCTTTGAAATCGCATCCATTATCATCATTTCGCCCACAAAGCAGGCTGCACCCAGCCTTCTCCCCTCTCAACACCACATTCCTCCACTAAAACTCTTCATACCCATCACATATACGAACAGATCCGACACTCCAGCACAATGTCCCGCCTCGGCGCCGCCGTCTCGGTGCGCCACTCGTCAACCCTCAACGCACCCCCTCCCCCGGACGAGGACGAGACGTGCCCCGTGTGCAAGACGACGCGCTACTTCAACCGCGACATGGAGTTCCGCATCAACCCGGAGTGCTACCACCGCATGTGCAAGACGTGCGTCGAGCGCATCTTCAAGGACGGGCCCAACCAGTGCCCCTACGCCGGCTGCCACAAGACCCTGCGCCTGCGGGGCTTCAAGTCGGCCTTCTTCGCCGACCTGTCGGTCGAGCGCGAGGTGGACATTAGGAGACGCGTCGCCGCCGTGTTCAACAAGGTCGAGGAGGACTTCGAGACCCTCGACGACTACAACGAGTACCTGGAGATGGTCGAGTGTCTGACCGGCGACATTGTCAGCGGCACTGATGAGGCGAGGCGCAAGGCCGAGGCGCAGCTTTCGGAGTGGGAGGCCAAGCATAAGGCAGAGATTGAGCGCAATCGTCGTCTCGCCCGTGAATCTGATGAGGCTCGTCAACGTCGTCTCGCCGCTGAAGAGGATGCCGCGCGCCAACGTCGCATAGAGGAGCGCCAGGCTGAGATGGAAGAAAAAGCCAGCGCGAAGCGCTTCCGCGAGGAGATGCTCGATTCGCTGCAGAGCGCAGAGGTGGGACGTGCGACAGAGGCCATGGATCGCATCATGCTCAAGAAGCGAGGACAAACAAAGCGCGATGCGGCGTTGGGGGCGGCGGGAGGATCTGGAGGCCTGTCTATCCGCGGCCTGCGCGACAAGAAGGTCCCCGTGGTGGACGACAAGCCGTACGATCCGTATGGAGGCATCAATGTTGCGCCGCAGCGTGTGGATCTCGCACCGGAGAAGTTGGCGACGTACTCGAGCCCCTGGGTGCAGAAAATACGAACAGATGTGGAGTTCAAAGCCGGCGGATACAGTCAAGACGAGTATCTCACGCGGGCCTTGTTCGAGGCATTCTCTGGCCTGGGTGTGTTTGTGGGTGAGGAGAAGATCGAGAGGGGCGTGCCTACCGCCGGAGCAAAGGAGGCTGCGATGACGGGTGACACGGGAGGTAAAATGGACATTGATGATCCTTTCTAGGTAAAAAAAAACTTGAGGGCTCATTTCAATTTTGGGGAGAACTTACTCGGGGGCATAGCTATGGCGTTTACAGGTAAAAGGAGTTTGGGTGAGCATGCACGAGGGTTATATCACGATACTCGTCATAGAAGGCATGGAGTTTTTCCTCTTTTACCTATGAGGGCACTTAAAAAGTAACGATACTATGGACTAGAAAGGTATATATGATTCTCGAAAAGCCAGAATAAGAATTAATATAATAACACCAATGATATTGTTTTTATGACTGCTACTATATTAAACCAAGAGGAAAAACACCAACAAAGGAAGCAGAGGATCGAAAAAAGGGCGCACTACAAGAGTACTCGTTCCAACTGGACAGAGTAGCCGGATAAGAAATATTGTTGTTACTCTGCTGTGTAGAAGCCACTTCTTGCGTATCAAAAACCATCTTTTTCGCCTTGCGATCCTCTTTTCGATCTCATCCCCCGAAAACGCCTCGCTTACTATGTGGAAAGGGAGGATGTACAACCAAGAAAACAGGGAGGCGCCGAGAAACGCGGTGATGCGGATGTATGAGTCAGGCCAGTGCCTGAGGGGGCGTGAGTATGATAGATTAAGTTCTTTGGAGATTTGTAACGAGGGATAGCGTCCCTTATTGCTGCCAGGGCGTCTGTTGCCCCGGCCGAGGAAATACAGGCACCGTCTCAAGCTGATCTAGACCGCCTCCAATCGGTGCCTGGTTATGCTGCCAGCCCATGCCGGTGTTGTGGTTGACAAAGGCCCCGTGACGGAAAGGATTGGTGCTGCCTGTGGGTTGAGGAGCAAGGGCGGCACCCGCTGTCTGCGGCCGTTGCTCTTGACCCGGGGCGGGCAGCATTGAGTGCCGTGCAAAAGGATTCGTACCAGTTGGCGTGGGTTGTAAAGCAGCTGGCTGTTGTTGCTGCTGTTGAGGTTGTTGCGACTGGAAGGGCGAGTTGGAGTTTTGAGAGAAGGGAGAGGAGTTTTGCTGGGGCGATCGAGCAAAGGGGTTTGTGGATTGACGGTTGAGAGCCGGTGTTGAAACAGAAGAGGGCATCTGATTTCCCTGCACCCCTGTTTGCTGGGCTAGGAGCATGGACTGACGGAAGGGGTTGGTGCTCTGCTGCCCCGTTGGCATAGGCTGAAGACCCTGAGGCTGAAGACCTTGGGGCTGAAGACCTTGGGGCTGTCCGTTCTGAGTAGGTTGTTGCCCTACTGGAGAAGAAGAGGTCGGAAAGTTGGCCACTGAGTCTTGAGGGATTGGCGCAAGGGAGCTAGGCTGGAACCCTTGTTGTGGAGATGTGTATCCCCCAAAGCCGGCCCCTGTGAAGCTAGGCTGCAACGAGCCTTGTGGTTGCTGTACAAACCCGCCTGTGGGTTGCGGTTGCTGCTGCTGGAAGGGGCTGTTGTTGGCTGCAAACCCTGTAGGCTGGGCGCTGAAACCATTCTGCTGGAAGGGCATACCCGTTTGTTGCTGCTGGAAGGGTTGCGCCTGATTGTTCACATTCAACGTTGTCTGGTTCTGCTCGATAGAGTCGAAGAAGTCGATCAGATCGGGATCAGGACCCTTGTTGGCTTGAGGTTTCGAGTCAGATGTCTTGTTACCGGTCGAAGAAGACGTGATGATCTTGGGAAAGGGGTTGTTGGAGGCTGGTTCGGGGAAATCGGTGCTCTTCTTCTTGCTGATGGTCGCCTGCTTGGAACTCGAGCTCGCCCCGCCATGCTTCTTCACGTCCTGCTCAGCCAGATACTGCCTCCGATGGACCTCAAAGTCGGGATCGTTTAGGTATTCTTCAAGCTGCCGACCCAGGTTCACAGGGGCGTGCTTGAGCTTCGGGACCTCGACTCGTGTATGGTGTTCAAACTGCCGGGCAATGCTGAGATACTGCACCACGTAGTCGGTTTGCTTGGTGAACTTTCGGTAAATGGCCATGGCACGCTCGGCATCCACCTTTGACATTTCAAAGAAGTTGCCTAGGGAGAGCGGCCCGCGTCAGTAAAGGAGGCGGGCTGAGACAAGAGGGGGAGGGGGAGGGGAGCCCACCTAGGATGCTAATCAGCCCTTGATTGAGCACCTGGAACAGCGCCAATAGGTCCAAGACAAGCAATCGGAAGACGGTTATTGTGATTTCGTTCTCGGGCTCGTTTTCCATGACCTGGGGGGTTATGTTAGGGCGTGAGGGCTTTCGAGATCATGGGCGAAGCGCAATGGATATATAGCGCTGCTAGGACCATTGTCGACTTACATCACACTTCAACAATGCCTCAAGCTGGTGTTGTACTACCTCCGTCTCACGTAATAAACCCTTTTCAACCGATAGCTTCTCAAGTCTCGACTCGGGGGCGCGGACCCAATCGGTCTTGGTATCTCGGTATGCGCGCGCTCGCTCAGACAAGTACTGGGCATAATGCCGGATATTTCGTCCCTGGATTTGAGCTACGAACTCGTAAATGATATGCTCAAGTATGCCAATTTCGAACTGTATCAGTGTAGAAGATACAAGGACATACCATCTGTGAAGCTGCTTATTGCCAGCACGTTGCGGTGTGTCGAGAGGAACGCGAGTGTAACGTCTGGTGAACCCTCGCGGATCATAAGGTGGACGGTGATGAGGCTTTTGAAGACGACGGTCCATGTGGAATCGCGGAGGCGGTATGTGAGTGCGCGAAAGACCTCGCCGACGCCCGCTTCGCCGGAATGGGTAGCGACGAGGATGTGCTCGATATACTTTGTCTTTGGGGGGGCATTCTGCACCGAAGCTTAATTAGCACCTAGTCCAGATCGTCTTGACAGGAGAGCCACGAGTTCCAAGGCTCGTCGCCAGGAGGCATGACAGCATCTTGAGTGTAGACGGTGTATAGCTGGCAACGAGTGCGCTTCTCGGACACGCACCTTGATCTTTGTTGCGCCCTTGACGGACTTTTCGAAGGAGCTAGACATGGTGCCAGCTAGCTGGAGCTCGGTCGAGCTGTGTATTAGGCGAGACGATAGCTGAAAGGTTCGTCGGTGCCGGCGGACGCACGAGGGGGCAACTCGGAGGACGGAAGCTGCAACGTGCGATCTCGACGGATAAGGAAACGGAGGTGGACGGCGACCCGGGGGGTTGATGAGGCGGAGCAGGAGAAGGAGGAGGAGACGAGTTGGAGGATCGACTCAAGATGTCGTCGTCGTCGCCGTCGGTCGGGTCGAGTTCAGCGCTTTCAAGCCGCCAGCGCAAGAGACACGAAATGAAGAGAGAAAGAGAGCGAGTGCCCAAGGATCCGCATCCGCGCCGGGGGACGTGGACGATTTTGGGGCGTGGCAGGACAAGGGGAGGGGGGTGTGCGTTGTCAGGTTGGAGGTTGGGCGATTGTGGTTGTCTAGGAGGTGGAGATTTGGACGAAGACGGGAGATGGGGAGATACCTGAAGACCTGTAGGAGATTGGGCCGACCCAAAGGTATCCCCTTAACACCGCACCGCCGGGCAAGTGGTTGATTCCGGTGCTGCCAGCGCAAGAATTCTAGGGGACGCTACGGGGTCTCGGGGAAGATGTCGTCACCAGAGCTCAGAGCTTTTTTTTTTCCCAGGGACGCCAACGATAATAGCTCCACTCAGGAATGGGGAAGATGATG
>JABFFE010001087.1:0-13241 GCA_013623625.1 Fusarium setosum
AGCCGCGCACATCAGAAAGAAAGAGCCGCCACCTTTCATCCCCAGGTTCCTTATTTAAACCTTGCAACTGGTTGAAAGGCCGTAACTCATCTATTTAACTGAAATTTCTCGATACATAAAAGACTCCCTGACAACTGGGGCGTTTTTCCTCTGCTCCTCTGTACGGGCGTAGGGGTGGTGAATCATGTGCAGAATTGCGAGGTTCAATTCTAAGAGTATGTCTGTGAATATCAGTTATCAACCTACTGGAGTTCTTGGTTAAATACCTTTGTAGTTGTAATTACGAATAGTTTCTATAGCATGGACATATTCAATATGGAATCGCTCTCGGTACCTCTCAACATCAGGCCCTTGACACCAGGAATTGACCATAGCTTGCCAAGGGTGTCTACCGAGCAGCACCCAGGTGTAGGCAAAGCGTAATCATGCAGAACATACATAGCGTCCTCCGTATCAAGAAGGACGACTATCACAGTTTGAGAAGTCCAATGATGCATGCCAATATTTGGAGGTTTAATATCACCGTGTATCCAGTTTCTGGCACGGAGAAAAGCAAGTACTTCCAGCGAAGACACAACCATCGTCTTGGGCCTATCCGGCCTGCTCAGATTGTCAGTGTTGCTATAGTGTGAAGAGGGTACTAACTAACTCAATAGGCCCCCTCCATTGAGATAGTATCTTTGGGGGAAAGAGCGTGAGACCAAACCACACATCGACGGAACGGTTGTTTGCTTTGGGGTCACCGGTGATGACGTCGTGAAGACGCACAATGTAACTCTCGTTAACAGTATTAGCTAATTGCGTGAGTGTCTCCAGTATCTTGTGGAGCCTCCTGAGAGCCGTAGTAGTTGGCGAGAGGGACATTCTCTTTAGAGCGACAATTTCGCCCTTCTTGTTGATGGCCACGCTCATGCGACCTTGGCCCCCAAGGCTCACCGTCCCTGCGTCAGTGAGAGTTCATTGACCAATTCGGATACTATTTCCCGCCATAAGAGTTAATTTTAAACTTAGGTCGATAAGACTATTCTGCCCATATATAGTCGAGATATATCTATTGAGTTTGCAGATGTGCTCCTCTGCAGCACTAAATCGAGTATACATCACCTCATATTTCAACTGGCCTAGGCGAATAGATACTAAATATTTTTAAAGACACGAAAGTCTCTCGCCTATAGAGCTTCGCCGTCGACTTCGATAATACCCCGGTCTTATAGTTTCCTTAAAAGTACTCTACCTAACTAATGAACTTAAAAGATGGCGTGGTTTTGCTGAATACCATACACTACCAAGCTCTCAAGGCATAAAATAAACTCATTTGAAAACTTAGGCAGAGCACGCCGGCCAGCTGTCCAGGCTCGTGCCACATTTTTAAAGTGCACGGTCGAGATCAATATAATAGCTCCCCGTCAGGATATACGGTCCCAGTTTTGCGGTTTAATCAATTTCTCTGCCTCCGCTAGAGTTCATATCAGCGTCCTCAGATAATGCGTTTTAGTCAAAAGAGGAACTTAGAGACAATGACGGAGGGTGGCCTGGGATGCAGATAAACAAGGTCCAGCAGGATTCTCGTTTGTGGCTTCACTGCTAGCAGGGCTAGAAGCCATACCGTATCGCCTGGTTTATATTGAATACGTGATTTATCCTAGGGCCTAGGTTCTTATTTTAAGAGGAATTGGCTTCAGGTAGCACAATTGGTGTACCAAGGCTCAGTATTATAAAGATATCAGGTAAAAAATGCTCCAGAGAACAGGGAGAAGAAAACAGATTCAGAGATTATGCAGAGTTGTCGCCTAATAGATGAGATGACTATTTATACTTCTACCGCTCGGTCTTAGCAAGTCGCCTTGTGCCGTGAATCCCCTCAGGATGGTTGCGGAAAATCGGATTAATTTCTTCCGTATTAGGATCAACCTTTTTCCACGCCATGCTCCGCTAGCTCACCACAGGTCACAGCCACACTTCGTTCCATGCTCAACAAAGAAATCCATCATCTACGACAGTCATCCGACTTGGATGGGAAATACGGAACCGGCTTTTGTTGACATGAATCTGATATTCAAAGACCATGAAGACATTTCCCTGACGCGACATATGAGCTCTTGAAGCATGCGACTCACCAATACCTGAACCGCGCCACCTAGCCCCCTAGCTACAAATCAAGTCCTTCTTGTACGAGAGCGAAACATGTTTGGTATTGCCTCTTTAGTCTTTTCCTCCTTTCTCACAGCTAATGTGTTGCGCAGCCTCTCCCCGACCCTGTCGAAACTGCTGGCTCTGAGCTGGTTACTACGCCACCGACTCCAGTTCCATCGAACGACCCTAAATTTGTCCAAGAGCTCCATCAGCGCTTAGACCTGTTCCTTTTTCAGCACAGGCTACGCTATAACATTTATGGGGAACTTATTACCGATGAAATTCGCCCGGGGCAAGAGCAGCAACAGCACGAGACCTCTCCCCGTATAGATCCACCAGACCCCAGACACGGTAGGAAACGAAAGCAGGAGGTGACAGACGTCAAGTATAGGGTACCAAAATGCAGGCTACCAGAAGGCACAGACAGTGGGCATCCTCAAAAGAGACCTTGTGGACCGATCTCTGAGGTTCAGATCCAGATAGAGAAAATCTCGACCAGTTCGGAGAACCCCTCATGGCCCCGGTCGCCAGTTGCTCCACGTCGCGCGTAGGACAATGAGAACGCTGGAGAAGAGATGCCGGGGCCCGCACATAAATTGTCAAACGGTTTGCCTTGTCCACCATTTCCCCGGTTCATTGACTGTCGTTGCATCCGACCCAACTATGGCGATGCCTGTGTCTAACATTTGAAGCTCGCGGTCCATGAACTGAGTTGCGAAGGTAACCTTCCGATCCACCTCTTCAAATTATCAGGATCGGGATAGAGGACTTCCAACTAGCTGCTAGTCATGCACATAAAATATGAGCATACCACATCTAAGCCAATCGCAGTTACCACGACCAATATGTTGACAGATGATGGGGTCTTCATCCTGGTAACTTTGCCTGAGCACCGAACATTTCGGGATGGATTTAGAGACTCGCCAAGATGCTTGAAGTAGGCCCCTAATTGATCAACGGGCTAGAATCCCCCAGACCAATTCCATTTCGCCAACTTCGTAGATCAAAAGTTGTAGCATAGAATGCTGCGAGCTTATCCAAACCCCAGGAGATGTACTCCAGCACTAAGTATTCCCAAGGTAGGCGCCCGCCTTGAAGACATAGTCCTCCAATCCTTGTTGGCCACTCTTGTACTAGATGAGTATTTCGACAAAACTACTACCTATAATGAAAACACAGGGCTGTCTCGTGGTTCTTCCTGTGCTAGATTGGGCCTGTGATAAATGTAGCTTCGCTAGATAAGTTGCCCCAGTGGTGAGGCTACGGTAGGCTCACTGTGTCGAAGATGTAAATGTAAGTAGATTTGGACAACTTAAGCGCTAGTTAAAACCACAAAAGTCGGGTTGAAGGACTTAAGAGCTGCTCTAGATGTTTTTAGTTGTAAATCACACATACTCCAATTGCCTCTGTGACTGATGTATCTAGGGTAGGTATCTTAAACGTTTGTCGATGGCAACGGGATATTTGGGCGCGCTACTTTCAAATACACCACGAAGAAATGCGGATCGATAAGACAGATATTCTATGGCATGGGATTAAGCAGATTCAAAGGCCTGCTTCCCGTGGAGTCAATTCGAGGTCCCCCAGTCGTATCCATGCCATCGTGTGGCCGTCTCACAGAGTGCTATCATGTCGAATCTGCCTTTGCGGCACATTCTAAAAGATTTTGCATAGCGTCCACCGTGCTTGGGTAATACCTCCGCTGTTCCCCGCGGCAGATTGAATCGTTGCGGTTTAAGGGTTTCTATCTTTACCTGGTACTTGCATAAAGGCCAAACTTCAAACTGTGCCTGGGTATTTACATCATCTGATCTTGTTTGCTTGGCGCTAAGCTCTCGCCGATATTACTTGTCCAGAGGAAGATCCTTTCTTATTAGGGATGGCTGGCACGTAGCATCTTAATAAATCAACAACACCGCTAATCCCTGTAAAGTCTGTCTTAGCTAAATCCAACCTTGCAGATCCGAATTAAGGGGTGACCAATGGAACTTGAGAGTCGGAAGAAACTCAATGCCTCATAAGTGCCGAATTATGGAGTTAGGCACCATCTCGCATAAACTTCAAACGTAGACATTAAACCTAATATCTCCTGCTCGTCTGTCGGTTCAGGAACCGGTTAATGAGCGCACCCAATCAGCTATGCCCCGTAAGCGGTAAGAACTTTAATAAATACCGGAAGGCCCCGTCGGTTAAAGTTGTCGGTATACACTGACAGGTCTAATACAGTGCGTAATAGACGGCCAAGGGGAGGAGCCCTTCGCGAAGTTCGAACCTTAACTGAGTATACTTTCCGACTTCTAAGCTCTCCCCGAGAGTTCCGTCTACCTTTGATCTGCCCTCCAAAACTCGTGCTCCTTCAGCTCTTCAGTCTAGGTCGTCCTGCTTCTCTACTGTTGTTAAAATGTTGTTCTCGTTCGTCACATACAACGCGGTGGTGATAGGTCTTGCCTCCGCTGTTTCGGCTATCGCGCCCCAAACCAACTTGAAATTGGATTATCCCAAACAACGTGGTCGTGACTATGACTACACCGGGTTTGAGCCAAGTCAGAGTGCCCGCGCGGATGCCATAGTCGACTTGTTTCGTTTTGCGTGGGAGGGCTACTACACGCACGCCTTCCCGCATGACTCTTTGATTCCTAAGTTTAACAACTTCTCGGATGATCGCAATGGATGGGGGGTCACGGCTGTGGACGGACTCGATACTGCCATCTTGATGGAACAGACAGATATTGTCAAGACAATCTTGGACTTTATCCCCACTATCAACTTCACCAGGACAAATACACCACGACCTAGCAGCGTCAGCATCTTCGAGACAAACATTCGCTATCTCGGCGGCCTACTGGGCGCTTATGACCTCCTCAAGGGGCCTTTCAGTCATCTGAAAGTCGATGCAGACAAGGTTGAAGCGCTGCTGACCCAGGCCACTACGCTGGCCGACACGCTCAAGTTTGCCTTTGACACGCCCTCGGGGATCCCCATCAACGATGTCTTCATCGAGAACAGGACGTTTAGTGACGCGAGCACCATGGCAGACGGAACACGAACCACAGGACTGGCCGTCATGGGGTCCCTTGTGCTTGAGTGGCAGCGTCTCTCAGACCTCACTGGCGATCCGCAGTACGGCGAGCTGGCCAACCAAGCCGAGAAGCATTGGCTATCCCCATCTTCGCAGATCTGGCCAGGCCTCACGGGTGGCAACTTTAGTGTTGAGACAGGCGAGATTTTGGACGAGTACGGGGGCTGGACGTCGGGCAACGACTCAGCCTACGAGTACCTCATCAAGATGTATGTGTACGACCCAGAGCGTTTCGGCCACTACGGCGACCGCTTCACCAAGGCGGCTGATTCAACTATCGCACACCTGCTCTCACACCCGTCATCTCGGCCTGACTTGACCATGGCGGCGGCCTTTACGGGCAAGCAGCAGGTCAACTACACCGAGTCTCTCGCGTGCTTTATCGGCGGGTCCTTCATTCTGGGTAGCTCGGCCATGGATCGCCCCGACTGGCTGCGCTACGGACTCTACTTTAGTGAGTGGTGCGCCAACGGGTATCGGTATGCTGCATCTGGCATTGGGCCGACGCTGTATAGCTGGGACCTGGAGCAGCTGGCCGAGTCTGACAACGTCAACCAGACTGAGTTCTACCGCCGCGCCGGCTTCTTCATCCCGGACGGCGCCTTTCGGGGCGGCCAGGCCCCAGAGGCCGTCGAGAGCTGGTACTACGCCTATCAGCGCACCGGCGACCACTACTGGCGCGACGTTGCTTGGGCCTACACGTTGGCCCAAAACCGCACCATGCGCGTCGGCGGGGGCTTCGCCAGCATCAACAACGTCCTGGCCCCCGATGGCAACGGGACGCGCGGGGGCATCATGGCGAGTTTCATGCTTGCCGAGACGCTAAAGTACCAGTGGTTGATACAGACGGAGAACAAGGGCGAGTGGGATGTACTGTCCGGAACACCCGGCAGCGGAGATAACAAGAACTTTTTTGTCTACAACACGGAGGCTCATCCGCTCAAGGTCGCTGCCAACAAGCCAGTCTAGATGCAAGTTTATTGTGGTGTTCTGTAGCTGTGCCTGAACAGCATGTCTATGTCTAGTATCTCAAATATGATTCGATCTAGAGTCTTTTCTCTTATGTAACTTTGTCTATCCTATGTGAATTGCTCATCTGCTCCATCAAGGGCAGCTTGCCTTCGCAACAACAAAGAACATCGTGTATTTCCACATCTGGCAATAACATTCGTAAAAGATCTTGGCCATGACGCCTGGGCCTCTGATGGTGATAACGCCCCAATTCCCGAGAGTTTGCCGGTGCCATATTCAATTAAGAGCGGCCTGCTCGCGCCTCGGCCCCTACTACCTGTGCCGGCCGACTACCGGAGATTTCGCAGCCTACCGGGATAGACGATAAATAGGACTATACTGCGTCATCGGAAGCGTGCTCAGCTCGAGAATCTGAAGTTGACTGACGATACACTCTGCAAGTCTCGCAACTGCAGCTACCACCGGGTCTTAAGGAGAGTACCAATGTTATCACCGTACTTGTATAACCAGTAATAGGTGGAAGAGTGCATTGCAATCCTATAAATTAAGGAAGATATCTCTATTAGTACCTCGTTTTTATTAGTTGGAGCCCCGAATCAAATGACCAGGGTGTAATGATATTTCGTAAGCAGCCTCTTGCCTGTTGAGAAAAGAGCCAACGGACGCACATGATTCGTCAAATCCGCATGACGTGAGCAGTCAGCTTCAGGCATCACGGTCCTCGATACCCTCTTGTCCCCTACCCTCGCCAAGGGCAAAAAAGACAAAAAAAACTATCACCCCATCTCTTCAATTCACCATGCGACGCGGGCGTTACCCTGATATAGATCTCCCACATGGCTACCCAACCTCGACGCAGTTCGAACGGTGGATGCTCCTCGCACCCAACAAGGAACAACGGATGACGTTGCCACACGAACACGCCGATTCTGAGTCGCTGAAGCCCTCGTACTTCTGCACGTATTATCTCACCTTCGACGCCTTCAAACTGCTGTGCAACTCCCACGGCAGTGTTGAGGTCAAATCGAATCAAGGCGTCAGCCAGGAGCCAAGTGAGGTCATACTGCAGCAGGCAACAGCTCATTCGCGGATGGAGACGCTTCCCCCCGAGCTCATTGGCACAGTATTTTCTTTCCTTGACGCCAGGGACTTTATTGCTCTCGGCCTCTGCTCACAGACTCTGTGGAACCAAGCCATTGCCTGGGGGCAAAGTGGTTACCTCCGGTGGAGGAATGCATATTCGTGGGCCGGCACTCCAATGATTTGCGTCGGCTCAGAGCTCGAGGTTCTTCCACAGTCCATCTACGACATGTTTCCCAGAGCAATACCTGAGCCAATACCAGAAGGCGTTGCATCTGGCGAGGAATGTCGGCTGCGCACGTACAGCCGCCCGCGCGTCTGGTATGACGAGGCGACTGAGCGATATGAGAAGAGGCCCATCCCATACGATGACCACTATCGAGAGGAATTCTGGAAGCAGATTAGCTTAGCCGGTATCCCCAAAAGGTTCCACGAGCCCATGGGGGCATCCTTTCCCACCTTCAATGTTGGGCGCGGAAGTAAGTGGTACCTACGCAACCTCACGCAGAAGGAATACATCCGCATGGAGGCTATCGTAACAGACGATGGCGAAGTCACTGTTTCTTTCGTAGGGAATCATTGGCTTACGCTAGACATCCTCCTCCTGTGGCTGATTAGCTGGAGAGGAGAACGCGACAGCGACACCTGCTCCTGGGAACAGCTCAAGCAATTCGAGGGTGTTACGGATGAAGGTTTGGGGGATATAATGATAGATCCAACCTACGGACCTCTCGATCACACTTTTTGGCCCATCTGGGCTGGTAATTGGGCCGGTCATAGCCTGGATGTTGTTGCTCAGGAGGTCGACGACGGGTGGGTTGACCGGACTAGCAACGTTGACTTGCTCTCGGGTAAATTGCTACGTACCTTGTATGGACTTTCGATGGCAGAAGTGGGAGGAGATGAACGAGACTATTGGGCCAACGTCTTTGAACAGAGTGGAGGGGTTGTGGATTTGCGACTGGTTGAATATAGTTCGGGATCAGATTAGAGAACTTCATGACGGCCTGTGTGCGAAAGACGCTTCAAAACATGGTATGCAGCGTCCAATCGCTACTTATATGCTCGCCAATCTATCACCAAATCAAAGTCTATAAATGGCGCCGCCGGCTATCTGAAGTGCGTGGCTGCTGGCAACTTGCTTTCTACAACAAAGAACACTGCCTTCTTCGGCTGGAACGGAGTTGTGCACTTGCCTCAGGGACGCATCGTGATATCTTGACGTGTCAGACTTGCTGCTGGGTTGAATTATGAGCGGGGTGATGATGGAAGGTCAGGACACAGCGTCAGCATAGAAAAAGGAATCGAGGCTGCAGGAAGGCAAGACGCCATGGCGGTGGGATAAGCGTACCTGAGGCAACCTTGCGGCACTGTAGAGCTTCTTGTCAAGACACGGGTGCCGAAGGGCTTATCCACACAGAGTAACCAGCCCGAGTCTTTCTCGTGTTGACAGCCTGATTCTACTTTGGTACAACCTTCACGCTGTTACTCCAGAGTACCATTGGTCAGGTTGGCCCAGAGAACGCATCTATTGGCCGCCATTGAAGTGGCTGCTTAGCATTCAGGCCTCTCAGGTCTTGGCATGCATTCGTAGAAGGATGGTAACATCTCCTATGAACATCCAAGTCCCGAGATCTCAGCCGCACTGTCTTTGAGACGCGTGTAATAAGATTCGGAACGAGCCTGATAGGCTATATTCCAGGTCTCAGGCTACGAGGATAGCTCGCTGTATTGACC
Organism: Fusarium setosum; assembly: GCA_013623625.1. Taxonomy (NCBI): domain Eukaryota; kingdom Fungi; phylum Ascomycota; class Sordariomycetes; order Hypocreales; family Nectriaceae; genus Fusarium; species Fusarium setosum. The sequence goes on from JABFFE010001087.1 coordinate 9,002, forward strand.
GGTCAGTGTGGGCGTTGTTGGCTTCTGCAATGCTTAGCAACCAGTGATATAGCTGGATATATCGAGGACTGGGGACTCTGATCATTACCTGCTCGTTAATTTCTTTATCCGAGGGCGTTTTATAGAGTATATAAAATCGACGGCCACCACGTATGCCAGCCACTTAGCCGTCTCAGTCCCATGATGCCCATTCACGGTAAACATCTTCCCATGCCAACACTATAGCCGACAGCTATATTGAGCAAAAAAAGATAGGACATCCCGGACTGGGCACGGACTTCTGGTTAGCTAGAACGCGTCTACTCCCCAGGTATAACTATAATTGCACGCTGTTTTCGCATTCGAATGTTCTTCATTTAAGGTGCAAGCCCAGGTATATTCCGTCAAGTTTATGCCTCCTAAGCTAGCCTACCTCAAGGGCTCCCTAGTTCGATCAACTGGGGAGCATGTGTACACTTAAGCTTAATCATATCTACAGGTTAGCTCGCCAGTAGCTCGATACGATAATTTCAACTCGTTCTTACCGCCTGGTTAACCCATCCTGACCTTTGCATCATAACTCCTTCAGATCTCAACCTGTGCGGCAGAATGCTTCTATTCGTCAACCCAGCACTCGCATCTTTCAAGAGTCCTTATTCTACAACGTACATAAACTAAGATGTCTGTATTTTCCTTGTCTATTTGTTTCTCGGTTTCATCGACCTCGTCTTCTAGGCTCCTATGATAGTCGCCGAGCTTGTTGACCTCGTGGTCTTTCTACGGCATCGCCAAGTATTGTCTTCTACTAGGCCCAAATCGTTCCTCAGCTTGATAGGCTTGTTGAAATAGGGAGCACCGTGTTCTTTGTTGCTGTTGTGAAGGCAACCTGCCCTTGATGGAGCAATCGAGCAATCTAGATAGTTTAGGATTAAAGGTTTAGTTCCTAGAATTAGGTACGTATCTTCTTTATCTTTCCCCCATGAATATGTAAAGAGATATAAAAACGCAAACGTAGCTAAACAATAACTTCTCTAATAGGTGACTGAACACTAGCTAGATACTACAAAGATCAGAGGTAGCGGAAATCGGCAGACGGAAGTCGGCAGGCGGAAGTCGGCCTTTTGTGGCTTGCAGAACATGGTAATACAAGCTGTCAGCTGAGTCTTTGCAGAGGTGTCAGGTCCTGATTGGAAAGGTAAATCGTGATGTATAACCCAGGCGTACACAGCTTGATACAATCAAGAACTCGACGAACCCCGCTTTTGATCCTGCTGAGATGCTTGGTTTTGGAATCCCAAGAGACCGGTTTTGAGGTCTACTCATCCAAATACGCAGAGGGCGTTTACAACGAACCGAGACGACAAATACCAGACATGATGGAAGTATTAGGCGCCGTGGCGAGCGCCGCCACTCTTGCGCAGTTGAGCTCCAAGGGACTCCGTCTCCTGTTGGACATTCGCGAAATTCAGGGGAATTTTTCGGAGCTTTGTGACGAGGTACAGCTCTTGGATCTGGCCAATCTAGACGAACAGGACTTTCATTGCTGATAATGCCAATTAAATTAGATTGCCTTCATCGAGCGAACGGTTCAAGGGATCAAGAATGGGCATGACGGAGCCATCGGCGAGACGATAACAGTGGAAACAATCAGACAAGACGTTATTCGTAGAGTAGCACAAACCCTCAACGACATCACCAGCGAGCTTAACGAAATAAAGAAAAAATGCGAGCGGCAACCAGCTAGCAAGAACTTGGAAGCTAAGAAGCGGACGTGGATCACTCAGAGCGGCAAGATAGCCAACCTGCTCCAGAAGGCGCAGAAAGCAAAGTCCAATCTTCTGCTTACCCTTCAGAACGAGGCCCTCCAGTACAGCGGAGAAATATTCAGGCAACAAGACGAGATAGCCAAGCAAAACGTGAAGATGAGTGAGAGGATGGCTGCGATAGAACGAATACTGACCAGCATGAACGAGTGAGTACCAGTGCTCTGGGTACGACATGGCCAGCGTGGCTTTGTTTTTTGACATGGATGAACAGGTTCCAGCCCGAAATACGAGGTTTCATGGTCTCGATAGAGAGCCGGCTCCCTAGAGTACCACAACCCGAGGATTTAGCAAGGGTCCAAGAACTTGATAGCAAGAATCACGACGAGCCCTCAAAACCTTCCACTGCACAAGAGCCGACTGCTGAAGAGGAAGTCGTACGCCAGAATACCTCCGTGGCTTTCAAACCCACTAAGTGTCCCAAAGCCTGTGGGTGCTGGTGTCATGCTGAGGCTTTGTCCCTCCGAAGCCCATGCTGGGCTAAGCAGCTGTTGGGAACTTGGGAAATCAGGTACCGGTTTAGGGGAGAAAGAAGTGTGTGGGAGTTTCGGTGCGTATGCCGCCAGTACGAGAATTTACACGTCGAGTGGAAACCGCCCCAGAGACCATGGGCAAGGTTTTGGTTCTCTAAGCCTTCGTACACATTGAAGTGCGCGCTGCGGCCTAGTAGGGTGCTTCCCAGGAGTGATATACTATGGGGTATCCTAGAACAGCCGGCAGAGACCTTCCAAATGGCCTTGCGCCAAGGAACAGTGCTCTTTCCAGATGATCAGAGGCAAGACGGAGGAGGTATCGTTGACGTCAGTATACGTTGGACATCTGGTATCACTACACTACCGTGACTTGCTAACTTGGGACATGGATAGCATATTATCAGCCTGAAAGCTTACGGCATTCTCGAGCTATTGCTTCAAGAGTGGGTTAATATACTACCACGGCAAGGTCTTTCGAGGTAAGCTCCCCATTTCTTGTAGTTGAAGCAACGATGACAGACTAACATGGAGTCTCTACAAGGGGCGACGCTTACGCCTTGAATAGATTATTGGTTTATACGACAGGGAATGATATTGGCGAGCAAGGAGCCAGAATGTGGCGGCGTGTAGCTCCATTCGTTGGCGATGGCTTGGACCCGGAGACCACAGCACTTCATGAAGCAGCCCGCAGGGGTGTAGGCATGAAGGAAGCGCTCGACAAACTGGGAAGTGCAGCAGCTCTTGCTGTTGATGAACTCGACAGCTCAGGAGCGGCGGCATTACACACCGCGGCGCTCCACGGACATGTCGACGCAGTACAAGCGCTCCTCGATGCTGGCGCCGACGTCAACCGCAAAGAGGGTATACGCGGATGGACGCCGCTGATGGAAGCGACGTCGATTAACGAGATAGAGTGCATGCGGGCTCTGTTGAGCTCAGGCACCTGTCGCATCGAAGAACAGGCCAACAACGGCTCCACTGCGTTGCATTGGGCTGCGCATTTTGGTCACTTCGACTCAGTCCGGCTCTTGCTACAGGAAGGGGCATGCCCATCGTCTCGCAACTTCGGGGGCCGCACGCCCTTGCACCTCCTTTGCAAGTGTGTATACGCAGAACCGAAGACGATAGAAACCATTGCGCGCTTGCTGTTTCGGGCGGAAAACGTAGACGTTGACGCTCGAGATAATTCAGGATATACGCCAGCATGGTTCACTTTTCGAGAGGGGAAAGTGGAATACTTACCATGGCTAATCGATGCTGGAGCCTCAATCGCCATGGTCGACAATCATTCGCAAACTTTGCTGCATCAACTCGCTTGTTACGCCAGGTTGGATGCGTTGGATTTCTTCCTTTGCCAGGGTTTACCCTTCATCGACACTGAAGTACGTGATCGATCGGGACATACCGCGTGGGATTGCTTCGTGTTCTGTAACTACGCAGAACCCTGGCAACTGGGTTACTTTCACAGACCCAGCTCAGATGCACAATCAGCCTTTGTCAATCTCTACAAAATCGTTCGAGACAGAAATCTCCAACACGATATTTCAACTTTACAACAGGCTCAAGAAGCCCTCCGGATCGACGACTCCCGCACTGCTTGCCTTTACCTCACCAACCTCAGCAAACACAAGGCAGATTGTCACAATCAGGATGGCGCTGCGTTTTATCGCGCGATTGAGAGAACTATCCAAGCTGATAGCCGAGATGGACCAATGGCGGCAATTGAGGAAGAATTGCAAGAGCTGCGAAATAGGCTGGATACTTCTCCTTGGGATCAACCTTCTCGTTATGATTATTTAGGGCCAGAGGCATTGTCAAGGCGTTGATCTTAGTTATAGTTAATAGTAACTGATTAGATGTAATAGTGATTAATGGAGTCATCTTTGATAGCTCCTTAAGCCGTTAGATGGCCTGCCTATGGTATAGGCAGCCAAAGGTGGCGGTGATTGCCGCTCTCTTGACCCG
>JABFFE010001088.1:0-38695 GCA_013623625.1 Fusarium setosum
TCCCTCCATGTATCCCTTCCACTCGCCAGCCGTTTCGGTACCAGCAAAGTGAAGGTTCCCAAGCGGCTCGCGCAAAGAGGCCGGGCCGATGCTATCAAAAAGACCAGGGGTAAGACCCGTGGTGGGATAGGTGTTGCCTGCCCAAGGATCGTTTGCCCAATCGTGTGAGATTAGCTCCTCAAACTCGGACGCAACCTTGTGTTTAGCATCGTAGACAGCTCCGATCTGGTCTAGCAAGAGCCTCTGGTGATCTTCAGCACCCTTTGCAGCCCACGCGGCGCCAGGTGGGCCGACCATGAAGCAGGTTAGCGCATGCTTGTCGTCTGCTGGGCTGCTAGTGTCGCGGATGACACTGGCGGGTCCGACAAAGGAGTGAGTGAGACCGCAAAGACCCTTCTCGGCGCAGAAGGGGGTCTTAAAGATGGCGATGGCCTTGCCGTAGAACCCACCAATGGCCGTACCGCACCAAAGCTGCTTGGCGAGGTTCAGCTCAGGCGCGAAGTTGATGGATCGCAGTACGGGGCTCGGGACAGTCGTGATGACCTTACGAGCTCTATATACATTTCCATCGCCATAAACAACGTCTACGTGTGTAGTTCCGTGCTGCACAACATCTGAAACGGGCCTGACGGTGCCAGGTGGTAGAGTAGACGCTAGGCCACTCGAAAATGATTGCATGCCTTGACGAACGCGGGGGTGTTGACCGCCTCCCTTGCGATCTGAGCGCATCTGTAAAAGGCCACCACCAGACTTGCAGTAGTTGAGGAAGAAGAGGGCAGAGAGGTCGGCAGGATCAAGACCGAGCATGGCGCGCGTCCACACGGCCGCAGTGGCAATTGCTGATTTACTCGCGTTATTCTTCCGGAGGTAAGCTTGGAATGTGAGAGTCTAACTCGAGGTCGTGTGGTTTAAAAATGTCGAGTTTCTGGCAATCAGTCTCGCAGATGTCACGAATACGAGCCACGTCCTCTGCTGTGGCTTCGTCAAACTATAACAACAATGGATCAGCACATCAGAATCGTAGCTTGAAGGGATATTAGGGTAAACTCACTCCCGGCAGCTCGCCATAGGAGAAGCGAGACGCCTGGCCGTCGAAACCTTGGAAAGCACAATCGCCGCGTGTATTCTGCTCAATGAGCTCCAGACCGAACTCCCGAGCCAGGCCAATCATCTTGGACTGGCTGACATCGTTGATCCAAGCAGCGCTGAATTCAGCAATCCCCTTGCCTCCAGAGAGAGGTACACTCCAGGTCTTGCCACCGACTCGGTCACGGGCTTCGAGAACGACAACGTCAAGGCCAGCCCGGACAAGTTGGCGAGCTGCTGATAAACCTGACAATCCCGCGCCGATGACCACGACATCGATCTCCTGGGGTCATGTGGTATTCTTTAGGGCACGTGGAATGGATATTTGCTTCTGCTCACGGATGATGACGGCCTCCATCTCAATCAGCCAGCTCGGCACAGCCAATTGCTGGACAGGGACCAAAGTGATAGCTGGGTGGTGACCTCGGAGGAAACGTTGAACATGACGAGCGTGCTTTCGTCGGTTTGGATCGTATTTGACCACGTACATGACGATCGGTTAGAGTTTTATAAGCATGTGCAATCGCTTCAATATGCCATTGCATTCCATCTCTAGTCTACGCTCATTGATATCAACGTGATGGCCTGAGGCAGTACAACCTTGGGCGACTACCCTTCATCGATTCTCCCCGGCCAGTTCATACGAGAATCAAAAGTTCACTCGGCCCGGGCTTGTATCCTATTTTGCTTTTTCTGTCCTCACAACTCTGGATGATCAGTTGGTGCCGTTTTACATGGAATTTTACTCCAATGGACTCGTTAACCGTGGGTTAATGTCGCCGTTCCCATCGTAACCGTCGTTGCGGCGTTGAGGGGAAGTTGATTATCATACATTCCCAGCTCGCGACTTAGCCGTCGCCCACCTCAAACCAAGGTATTATAACGGTGGTCGCCTTCCTCATAAATCCATGGTACTAAAATGCAGCCTATATTCCCCCCAAAACATCGACGTCAAGAAAAGGCAGCCAAGGTCATCGTCGAGGTCAACTCGGCATCACCACCAATTGGCAAGCACCTCACAGACCACCATCGGCATTACCAATCATGTATCCAGTCCGCAGAGTCAAGTACCCCGGATACCAGCATAGGATAAAATTTTTCCGAGACGGGAAACAGAAGGAGAAAATAAGCTCAGAGCAATTAGACAAGTTGGCTTTTTAATGTGTTCGTGTCTATCTGCATGTGATTATTCCGTATACCATAACCCTCTTGTGAACATCTCATCTTCGTAATAGGGGAAAAGCAAACGCAAGTTAAATGTCGTCCACTTGGTCCGTCGTGTCTCTGCGTTTGCTGTCGTCTTGGGCGACGACGGACCCTTGGGCATCAGCCGGCCAAAAAAAGTAAAAATTAAAAAAGCAATTAACCACCTCAAGCTTGTTCCAAAGTCCGCCCATCAAGATAAGCAACCTCCAATGCAACACCAACATCAACTCTCAATTGGCCGGGTCTTGGTCCTCCCCGGTAGCGCTTGGGTCGTCGAAGATGTTGAGACGTTCTGCCAGTACGATAACGTTTCCTATAAGCTTGCGGATTTCTTCCTCCTGCTCATCTAGGGCTGACTGAATGTCTCCCATCTCACCATCGACTTTCTGTTTGAAGGAGCTCAAGTTCCGGTCAAGATCAGTCACCTTGGTGTTAATTTGCTTCACGTTCGTCGCGTATTGCTGAATGAGCGCCGACTGGTCGCTAACCTTTTTGTTGAGTTCACCGACTTCCTTTTTGAGATTTTGAATCTTGTTGGTCTGGTTAGCGGTTTGAGTTTCAAGAGCTACAACCCTCGCGGACAGTTGTGCAATTGCGTGACCTGCTGCCGCCTTGAACGCCAGCTCCAAGGAGGCGACCATAGCCGTAGCGTGGAGCTTGATCTGACCTAGCTCCCGAGCAAATTCGTCGGCATCAAGGCCTTCGACGGGAAGCGTTGCGGTGCCAGACAGGAAGGCTTGGGGGTCCGAGAGGTCCGGGATGGCTGTGGTGGTCGGAACAGGGGCTGTCAGGGTCGCGGGCAGGAGGGTTTCGGCGTTGGCGTTGACTATAGCGCTCGGAACAGTCGGTCTAGTCGGCGCAGATGTTTGTCGAGCGACCCGTTTTGGTTCAGGGGCGAGGCTATGTTGACCCTGTCCCCTCTTGCCCACGGACTTGGGTTGATTTGCATGTTCTTTCGACAAGTGGTCCAACTTCTCCTTGAGCCGTTGCTCTTCGGAGGTGTACTGCGTACTGGTTGGCGGAACCATAGGCTGGCCATGACGTTGGGCGAGGCGTTGGGCCTTCCGGGCCGAAGGAGAGAAATCGCTGAGTTGGATGAGTTCTTCATCCTTAACCGTGTCGTCGCCAAGGTTGAAGCTTGAGTCAGTGACAGGAGTGCCAGAGACGTCGGTCGACTCGTCGCTTCTGTATTGACTGCCGCTCATGGCAGTGGCCTTAGTCACAGTCTTCTTCTTTGCCGACGGTGGTACAAAGCCGGCCTCAAAAAGATCGCCTTTGAACTTCTTGAGTTGGACATCGGCATCTGCGACATTGGGATAGAAAATCCCGACCGGTGGGAATTCCTGCTCCCACCACTCACCCATCATGGTGGTGATATCCATGACAGACTTCTTGCCAGGCCAATACGCCCGAACGACAAGCCACTTAGCAAATGGAAGTTCTTGTTTGAGGTTTCCATCGCCCATTAGGGCCCTGTAGAGCTCGAAGTCGCTCGGCTGGGCGACGTCAGAGACCCAATCCTTGCCTTGGTCGAGAATGTAGCCGTGAAGGTGTGCCAGACAATCATCACTCAAGTGTCGGAGCTGCCGGACATGATTATAGTCTCGCAACACTGCAAGTACTCGCTGCTTGGCGAGCTCTGGATTCTTGCATGCAGAAATCTCACTGTCGAAGTCACTCAAGTCGAGGTCAAAGAACCCAGTGTCCCACTCAGGCATTTTGACGTCCGGTAAAGAAGTAGCTTATAGAGTGGCGACAGCGGTTCGAGTTGTGCGAGCGTCGGGGAGGTGACGACGACTAGGCTTTGACTAGTATGGGGTACGGCGGGAGTAACGGCGTCAGCGGTTCGATTTGTGTGGGCGTCGGGGAATGACGGAGAGGTCGACTCACGCCGTATGGGCGTCGGCGTGAACGACGGCGACTGGGCGTTGGGTGTTATGGGTTAGGACGGAAGTGACGGCGACAGCAGGTTATGTCGAATGAGCTTCAAGGTGAAGGATAGCGACTGTGGAGTAGGGTTGTCAGTTGTAGGAAGTGCTTTTGCCGGTGTGGCATCAGCTATTGAACAGCCTTTGACATTGTGATCAAGGAAGACGGAGAGAAAGGAGTAGGGAGGCAGAATGGAAGGGAGAAAGAGACTCACATGGTAATGGCACGGTCCTGGTATGCAAAGAGAGGGATAGGAAGGGTAGAAGGAAAGGAGAGGACTAGAAAAAGAATGAGAAGAGAAAAGAAATACAAAGGAGAGAGAATGAGGGTGTCACGTGATATGTATCCTTAGTCGCAGTATGAATGTGTGATGATTCAAACACGAAGGGAAAATGCAGGAAGGGAATATAAAAGAAGAAGAAGGGGGGAGGGGAAGAAAAAGAGAGAAGAAGGGGGAGAAGAGAAGAGAAATAGAAAAGTAAGAGGATGAGGGTGTCACGTGATATGTATCTTTAATCGCAGTATGAATGTGTGATGATTCAAACACGAAGGGAGAATACGGCAAGGGAATATAAAGGAAGAAGAAAAGAAGGTGGAAGGGGAAGCAAAAGAGAGAGGAACGGGAAGAGAGCGAGAACGACTCACGTGACCAGGGTTTTTTTCCAGGCGTGTGATGAAAATTAATGAGCAAGTATCTAATGCTCCGTGATGTTCTGAAGAGTTGCTGTTGCCTGGCGTGCCCCTTGGCTCTGTTGTGTTGTTGTCGGTTCTGGCAGTGCATCGTCACTGTCATCTCTCAAGGACACAACTGGTGACCGGACAGACGATCCAGAGCACAAATAAACATTCCTGAAGCAAGGGTGAGCTTAAATAATTCTTAGTCCAGTCACTATAAGATATCTCATTTGAACTACGTACCTTGCCGTCTCTCAATTATCATCATCAGAGGTTTCAGTGTTCCAATACCAATTTTATAAACCACCCCAGATTCTGTAACAGTTTACATCTTCGATTATCCCTTCATATGAGGACATAGTCACATATTTCTTTTGTAAGCATCGCCTTGCGTCTGCGAATGCGTCAAGAGTCGCCAGCGACGGCCAGATGAGGATGCCGTCGGGTATGGCCAGACGTTGGAGGCGTCGGCGCTCCAAAGTAAACAAACGCCAATGTACTAGACACTATTGGGCGACTTGCCGTCGGGTGCACAGCACAGAGATTCAAGCTTTTGGGGAACGAGGTGTGTTACTAGACGTTCAAGCCTTCCCGGCTTCGACTGCACAAGACGACGAACCCCCCCTCCCCAATTCAACGACTATACATGATACACAAACTTCTTCGGGCCCTCTTCGCCACTGGTTCATCCTTCTGAGCTTCTCGAAATCCTTCATGGTGACTACCTAAAGTGCATCATCACGAGTAGGGGCGAGCCGGGGCGACGGAGGAGAGAACCCTGAACTTGACGGCTGGGGAAAAGTTGGTCTCGGCAAAACAGCGAGACTGGCATCGTAGATCTAAATGGCAATGTATGTCAGCAGAGCGTTCCGTAACGATTAGGCGCCCCATTAACGCAGAAACTTTCAAACTTGCAGCATGGGTTTTGTTGGCGAGGTGCGTCTTCAAACGGTACGTTGTGAAATTGATCTTCTATAATAGTATATGCCGATAATGCGGTAGGTATTCTATCTTTCCAACGACCAATCGATCTCTAAGATAAGAAAGAACTCTGCTCAAGGGACTGAAGTGATATTATACCATAAGAATAGTTAAGCCCTAGGCGCGAAGCGCGGCGTCATCGACGAGCTTGTTTAAATAGGCAGTTAGGGTTGATCGACTCAAGCTTGCACTCAGCGGCCGTCTTAGGTTCAGCGTCAAACGACTGGTGTTCACCCTCAGCAGCAGTTATGACACGATAGGCTTCACATTTACGTCTGTGACTGACAGGGTGGATTAAGCAAATAGCTTGAACCCTCCTGGCACAGCGTCCTGGAATATGCGCCTAGGATCATACCTGTCGCTGGTCTTCTGCATAGCCGCCACGTTATGACGACCATACCCGGCCGTGACATGCTGCCATGGAGCTGCATAGTTGAGAAAAACGTACTCGTCAAAGACTCCGTGCCTCCGTGCCTGATCCGCAGCCTCGTCCAAAAGCTCCTGAATCTTGCCATAAACCACTTTATCATCCGCCTCCTCTTTCCACGCCACCGTCAAACAGAACAAGGCTCGGTCCTTGTCATCGGCATCAAGTCCCAGAGAGTTGCCGCCAGTCTGCGCCGAGTGTTGCATGATGAACCGTCCAAAGGGCTGTATGCTCACAATGAACTGATCCACGGTACCTTTGAGGTCTTCCATGGTCTTGTTGGACAACTCGGCAAAGCGCTGGAACATGTCGAGGTCATTCTTGTAGGTGGCGGTAGCAAATGCCTTGCGGATTGTACCGTTGTCATTGATAGACCCTAGTTCTTTGGCAAACCCGCTCATCGAGTCGAGGCGAAAGGTGTGTTTGGTCTGAAGTGGCATAAAATCGCCGAAAACCGAAGCAGGCGGGGCTATCGCTTTGGTATAGTGATTGTTTGTCATGACGATGGTGTTGTTCCCGTAGAGACCCCAATCCAATGTAAGCTGCGAGTGTGGATCATAGCTTTCGCTCTCACCAAATCCGTACGTGAGGTTAAGCAGGGGCATCAGGGCCGAGCCAGGGTACGTCGCGACACCGCCCCAGAACTCGCCCTGTGGAACGGGGCGCAGGTCCAGGCGGGTGACCACACCGAAATTGTTGGACCCTCCCTTGAGAGCCTTGTAGAGATCGGGGTGGGAGGTCTCATTTGCTTCGACAACCTGGCCGTCGGCGAGAACAAGCTGTAGTAGCATTAGCGAAGGGCTTTTCAATCACAGGTACTTGGACGTACTTGGTAGTTCAACACGTTGTCACAGGGGAGGCCGTATCTCGGGGAGAAAAATGACATGCCCCCTGTCGAAAATGTTAGGAAATTCTCAGTTGACGAGGAGGGTAATGGATGTTTTACCTGAAAGAACTAGACCGCCCACGCCCACAGTCCGCGAGCGGCCACCGACGACGGTCATATTCAAAGGATCCAAGACTTTATAGACATCTTCCCATCTGTTCCCTGGGCCAACCGAGACTACCCCACGCTCAGTGTCTGGTGTGACTTGATTCAAATAGGAGAGATCGATGGTGACACCGCCGTCAATGTTGTTTTGATTCGCCGCAGGAGCATGTCTGTCCGGTGCACGATTAGCTATTGTCAACTCGCACTTCTGTAACCCTTACGTACCCTCCACTTCGAATGGCGAATTTGCAGCACTCCCAACCGTGTTCGAAACCATGCGCAAGGGTCTTCACGGCGATCGAAACATCGTCAACAGTCCTCGGCTGAATCACACAGTTCGGCTTCATTTCTTCAGCCTGAGCTGCCCAGTAGGGTTCAATGGAAGTGACCACATTGGTTCCAAACAAAACGTGTGCTCCCAGCTTTGACTTTAGAGCAGAGCACTGTGAGATGTCAGATATTGTCCTCGAGGTTGATCTTATGGATTTGGCTCACGCAGTTGGTTCCGCCATCAGACTCAGAAAGGCCATGTGAAGGCGCCAAGAGTGCCGCGAAAGTGAACAAACTAGAAACAAATTTAGTCATCTCGTATTATTTCTACAAGTGCGTGCCAGACTTCGCAAGAGTTCGATTGTGGTAGTCGGGGTTACTCGAGATTTATACAAAGCTGCTATGCTCAACGAGCCGGCAATTTGAATTTGTTAGCGCCGGCCTAGGTAATCTCCATCATTCAAAATAACGTCAATTCTCCGCTTTGTAGATTAAAATACGAGTCCTTCGATTATTATTTTTTTATGCTTCAACTGCGCCACTCATGCGTTGTCGTTTTATTATGATGTGCACTTCGGTGTCGGTCTCGGCTTCGGTTTCGATCCTAATGCTAAAATACGCCCTACCATTCTGTTATATAGCTAGGAGCACGGACACCTCCCTCTTTCCAATGGCTATGATGGTTGGGCTCATGTTGGCGGCAGTGTAGGGTTGATCCTAAGGGTGGTGAAGAATGCCGGGACTCGTGACGGACAAATAAAGTGGATGAGGCTTATTTTTCGTAAAGTTTATTGATACGTGGTGGGCCAGAATCCATGAGACTGGAAGACACACCTCGTAGGTCAGAAAGAAGCCAGGGAGTAACTTGTATGTCCCCAAGAGACTGATATTCTTTCTGATGCAAGTCCTATGGCCTTTACCAAAAGGTCAACGTTGCCCAAGTCATAATCATTCTCAGAACTTGATAATGACGCTCATAGTAGCCCACAAGTTACTCGTGACTTCCACCCTAGTGTAGAGTCTCAACACATGTATTATTATCTACCATTTCATACTAGAGATAGATCTAAAAAAGACTTTTCTTTCATCTTTGATGGTTGATCCCCTACAGCCTGGACTTGGTGTCCTCCTCTCGGCCCTTCAGGTTAGGGTGGGGAGTTCGCACAGGTCGAGTGACGGCGTAGAAGGCGAAGCCTTGGGACTTGGTCGAGAACTTGACCTTGGATCCGACGTGGAAGAAGGCAAAGTCTCCGGGGACCAGGTGGTGAGTGATTCCGGTAGCCTCGTCCTGTTGGGGAATAAATATCAGCCCTGTCCAGGATCAAGAGGGCATGGAGAGTGGTACATACCAGAACGTCGATCTGACCGCTGAGGACATACTTGGTCTCCTCAAAGGTGTAGTGGGCGGGTCGTTCAGGGCCAGCCTGGATCTTGTAGAAGCCCGAAGTCAGGTGGGAGGGGGAGTCGGTGGTTTGTGTTCGGATCGAGTGGAAGTCGGCAATGGTAGCGTTCTCGCCCTGGGGGAGGGGGATGAACTCGTGGCCCGCGCCCTTGACGACGGTAAGAGGGACTAGGTTTCCAGACACTGCCCCAAAGATTAGTATTTCTCAATTCTAATTGCAATTGTAAATAGGACCAAGAGGTTGCTTACTCTTTTCTGTTTTTGTTTGAGAGATTTGAGTCTGGAGAACAGGTACAGCCTCAAGTCGGCCGTACCTGATATAAGAACTCTCAGTGCCGGCACCGAGTAACACAAGTCAGGTGGTCGGCATCGAAACCGCGGCTCCGCTAACCCCAAAGACGTGATCTAGATGGGGAATGAGGGGCCAAAGAGCATTGGCGAATGAATAACGAGGGCTTGCGGCGGTGTCCAACGGAGAATCTCGGAGTATTCCCGGAATGCGGGGAAGATCTCGGTTTCACTCCCGGCCTGCGGGGACCACGGGCGGATGCATTCCCGGCGCTGTTTCTGAATCCTTTCGGCTCTGTTTCCTATTGATCTGAAGGGTAGAATGAATGAGTCAAGTGTTCAGGATGGCATATAAATACTGCTACCCAGAACTTGCAGTATCCGCCATTCTTACTCTCCCTTTGTGCACGTGGGTCAAGTACAGGCAGCTCACCGCATAGCCTTGAGCAGGACAAGTTCGCACAATCGCAACCTCTAGATCGAGATGAGATGACAAGGGATGTTTAAAAACAGCATCCGAATATGAGGAAAAAGGACTAAGCTTAAAGATAAAGGTGGAAGAGGAAAGAAGTGGCTGTTGGACTATAATTCAACAACACTGGAGCGTGGCGGATCCATCACTACCATACACCGTGATAAGACTTGCCGCTTAAGACGACAGTTATAAGTACTACGCAACTATAGCCGTCCTTACTCCCATATGCCAACTTTCAACTCACAGGCATAATTCAACTTCAAGTCTGCTGCAAAGTCTACCCTCCTTGCTTGAGAGGAAATTATCAAGTCGCGCAACAGACTTTCTAAAAATAAGAGAAAAGAAATTAAAAAAGACCAAAGGCGTGGTGGGTAGTACTTAAATTCACATTAGATGCCTCCACATTGTAAAGAAAGAGTAGACTTAACGGAAAGGAGAGAGCTAGGAATCCGATTGCTATGACAACAATCACGACGCACCTTGCTACGTCAGGTAAATCTATGACGGTTGTAGAAACACGGTATAGATTTACTGTATTGTCAAATATCTAAATTGCCGCGACCATCGAGCTTTCTATTATATCTGGAGATGACACGTCCTCACCCGTACTTCCTGTCAAGATGACCTAAAGCATCCTTAGCGACAGCAAGGCTGGGTCAATGGTGGAAAGGAACAATAAGGACTGGGCGTGGTCATTGAGCAACTCCTCTAGCGTAATTTGCAAAACCAATTGGATCTTCTCTGTGCCAGCTTCGTGATAAAAGCCCCCAATTCCATCATCTAGGCCTCCGCTCAGCAGCCCACCATACCGAATAACTCGGATATGAAACTCGAGAACGCCAAATTTGAGTTTCTGGGCCTGAGGGTACTTCATTTAGGACCCAATTGGGCGCCATTTCTCACTAACCGCCCATTCGTAGCTGTTGGGGTGATGGGGGATGCTCCAATCTCCGAGTATATCGTCCTGTAAGGCACTGCACATTCGCATGCACATGGACACACCGCATCGTCCCTTTCCCCCTTGATATTTTAAACACAATCTCCAGCCCTTAGGCCGTGACTACTACCGATCTTGAAAAGGCGGAGCTACGCGAGTTCCTGTTTGCGCCACGTTGCCCATGGGCCATCGCTCGCAGGATCGCCAACGAGGTTGATGGTGTTTCCCGAGTTATATGTGACCTATGTGTCTTTCTTCCCCTGACTGCGATCGTGACAGCTCATATTCGCTGGTCTTCAAAACCGCCTGGTATTATCGAAGTAAAGTAGGAGCGTCGCTCACAGGACAAAGCAGGGCGGGCAGCTGAGCGACAACTCGGCGGTAGTGGGTGTGCCTTGAGCTTAGGCTAGTGACCAAACTCGACGTAGCAAGGAGACGGAAAACGATCTCTGAAATTTGACAGGACCGGGCTATGCGATTCGATTGGTCAGCCCTGACGCACATTGCAGTGGAGATGACCGGATGCTCCCAGCCCAGATCCTCTGGAGCAGTCGTCGCAATACGAAATCCGCTCAAGTGCCGAGCCCAATTGACATCAATCCATACGAACCCCGGTCACATACGAAATCCGATGGAAGACCCCCGACGCCACGATGCATTTAGGAAAAGATCTTTTGCTCGGTGCCTCTGTCTTTTATAGCTGACTTCCATTGTAATGCTGCTCGTTTTCGGAATTTGGGACGTATTGTAAGGTACCTTGGCCGATAAGCTAAATAAATCGGCGCCCAATGATGCAGCCGCGTCTGAGCTTTTTAGGTGATTACGCGTATCCCGACTCCAGCATCAAAGCTCTGAAAGAAAAGGGACTAAAACAAATCCCGTCCCTCCCTGATTGACGAAAACGAGAATCCCTGCGCTTGCGTGTTGCGCCCACCAGCGATGAGATTCCCTTAATTTGATCGACAAGGAACACTGTAAAGTGGAAGGCCGATTAAAAAAAAAACCCCCATATCTCATCTCCTAGGCCGCGTGTCAAGATCGGGATGGGGGCGCAAGGGTTCATCATGAGGGCATTGTCTGCTTCTGGCCAATTCGCACCGACTTGCACAGGTCGTGGATATCCGCGTCGACTGGGCGAAGCCAAGCCTTTTAGGCCGGTGATCTCCATGGAACGGAACCGTGGAATCGGTGGGGGTCCCGGCACTGATTGCCCATTTGAGGAGTTGCCCGTGGACATGTTGCGCGGCCCCTGACGGTTCGCAGATGTGCGTGGTGAGATGTCACTGAGGCTTTGATGTTGGTCGCGTGGACGTCACCTTATACCGGCGATTGGAACAAGGGATCCCCGATGGATAAGGATTGGGTACAGGACCAGAATGAATCCATGATTGGGCATTGATCCTGAGCAAAAAAGGTGAGTGGGGATCCCCACGACATCGCCCTAGTGCAAGACTCCCACTTCCCGTTCCCATCTCAAACAGTTAGCGAAATCCGTAGATTATGATGGCGCGCCACAAAAGAGGGTAAGACGGTTTACGCAAGCGTGTATGAAAGGGCTCCTGGGATGCTTCCTGTTCGTGATTGATCGGCCGCCTCCCTCTTCATCCGCTTCAACAAGGGCCATGATGTGAGTAGTATCTATATGGTTTCATTCCGCCGAGGACCAAGGAGAATACGTACGTGGAAAAGCCAACAAGCCGATACTTGGTGTGCGGAGTGCAGATTTGCCTGGATCTTGGAGCCCCCATGCCGTCGCGACGCAGCTTCTAACCCAACTTTGTCTTCCTCGCCATGCATATTCCCACGGTGCCAGTCTACATCCAGACTCTGGCAACACTGATCTGGATTCTGTGTTTGCAGGAAAATCTCCCTCTAGCTTCAGCCTCGAGCTTTCCTCCCCGGAAAAGCGAAGAACTCTCTCCTTCATGGTATGATTGGGGCTGGTACGGCGCCTATCCACGAAGGAGGTACGAATCGTTTGGTGCGCAGTCGCCGAGGCCTGCTCTGGTACGAACGGACGAGCGATGCAATACCGGATACACATTCATTGAACCGCGTGGGCACTATGTCGAGACCCCAGGCCCGGTCATGCTCGACAATGCCGGCAACCTTGTGTGGATGGAGACGCGCTGGGGAGAGGTGATGGACTTGAAGGTGCAGCGGTTCAACGGCAAAGATTATATCACGTTTTGGCATGGAACGGACAATGGTACCTTTGGCGAAGGATACTACTTGATGGTGAGTGATGGATGTCACTGCGGGAGGATGCGAAGGACACTGCAGAGTCCTAATTTGTACTGGTGAGACTAACAAACGGCGTTTCAGTTGGATGAGTCGTATGAAGTCTTCAAGAAAGTAGTGCCCGTCGGCGACTTCACAGGCGATCTCCACGAGTTCCGAATCACCAAGGAGGGCACCGCGCTCATGACCATATACAAGCGAAAGCCGGCAGACCTGGCCCTGTACGGCATCCAAAACGGATGGATCTTTGACAGCATTTTCCAAGAAATCGACCTCAACACACACCAACTCGTCTTCGAATGGCGAGCCTCGGACCACTTCCCCATCACTCAGACCCTCGAGCCGCTCAACGGAGAGGGCGAAAGCGCGAAATACGCCTTTGACTACTTTCACATAAACAGCATCGACAAAGATGAAGATGGCAATTATCTCATCTCGTCGCGGTATTTCTGCAATGTGGCTGCGATCAGCGGAGAGGATGGGAGTGTGCTATGGCAACTCGGCGGCCGGAACAACTCGTTCGAGGACCTTTCCGACGGCGCTGCTACGAACTTTACATGGAACCATCACGCTTCGTGGGCGGACAACAAGACTCTGGCAGTGTTTGATAACGGTTCGAACGGGCACCAGAAGAATGCCAAGTTCAGCCGTGGCCTCATGATCAGTCTCGACACGGACGCAATGACGGCGACTTTGGAACAGGACTACGTCGCGCCCCATAAGATGGCCTCTCCCTCTCAAGGCTCCGTCCAAGTACTTCCGAACGGTAACGTGCTTGTTGGATGGGGCCATGTACCAGCGTTTACCGAATTTACTCAAGACGGCGAGGTTCTCTGCGACACGCACATTGGACCCGTCAACTTTGACACGTTTTCATGGATCAAGAGCTATCGCACCTTCAAGTATCCTTGGGTTGGCCGGCCCAAGACTCTGCCCGATATCGCCATGAGGCCGAAAGAGAAGGCCCTGTTTGCCAGCTGGAACGGCGCTACCGAAGTTGCCGGCTGGCGAGTCCAGAGCGCGCCTGATCCCTTGAGCGACAAGTTCCGCAGCCATGGGTATGTCCGCAAGACGGCATTCGAGACGAGACTCGGCATCCCGACGGACGCGCATGTGTTTATCCGCGTGGCGGCGCTGGACAGGGCAGGTAATGTGCTGGCTCACTCTGCTGCCGTGTCAAAGCATGAGCATACCGTCACGGAGCTGCTGGATGCGCCGTCAAGGAGGACCATGATGGAGCCCTTGCATATTTTCTGCCTCAGTCTCTTCGGGACTCTTGTCGGATTCTTTATTGTTTACTATTTCCGATTCACGTTGCGTCGGGGGCTCAATCGGGTGCTGCGCAGGGGCGCGTCGTTCAAGTATCAATTACTACCGACGACTTCATGAATTCGGCTTGGGTTTTGGCGTTGACGGTATGTTTAGGACTATCTCGGGAGGTTGGGAGTTGGACACGGTAGGAGGCTTTTGAACTTTGTCAATTGATTCATGCGCATTTCTGGTAGCTTGTTACGATGTACAGTGCATAATTGTGCGTGGCTCAGAGTAACGCCCATCTCTCCATCGGCATGGCATGCACCATTCACGGCAAGATGAACAAGCAAATGAACGGAAAGTCAAAGGATTGTATATTCATCGCAACGTATTAACATCATTGATCTTTATCGATTCTTCAATAACGGCCGTCGTCTTCTCGTCATGCCTCCCGCTTCGTAACGTGGTTCATCTCATAAGTCGTCATACCGTAATACTGCGCCCGACCGTAGTAGCTATCGTGCAATTGCCCCCAACACCAGGAGCAATTGGGTTTAGAAATATAGAACCGGAAATTTTGTAGAAAGGTGTAAAAGTAGAGAGAGAGAGGGCTGCTTTGGGGCAGGCTCTTGTCGTTTTGTTCGTGGGCCATTTACTTAGACGTAGTATCTCGAGCCCCGGCCGCGGTCGGAGTCGCTATAGTAGTGCCCTGGCGATGAACCACGACGGCTGCGCGATCTCGAGTCTCGGATAACGACGGGAGGCGGCACAGAAAGACTGGAGCGTCTCCTGCTGCTCCGAGAACGATGGCGATGTCGGGGTTTCTCGGTGTGGTGGTACCACGGCTCGCGCTCTTGGGGCGGTGCGCCGAGGTTGAAGCACGAACGGATGACCCAGAGGAGAAGAAGGGTTCCGGCAATGGTCCCAATCACGATGCCGGCAATGGCACCGCCGCTCAGATGCGTTCCGCCAGAGCCGCCGCCATCGTCTCGGACGACAGTCACGGTCGCTGTTGGGGCAGTTTGACGCGCCACCAGGGTTGGGGGGGAGAGCGTCGGGGAAGCGAGAGCTCGAGCGAAGATCTTGGCCAAGCCTAGATCTCGCGGGGATGAAAGCGGGGCCATGGTTTTCTGTTTCCAGAGGTCAATTGCTGTTGGGATAAAGAGGGAGAAGAGGGCAAAGGATGGAACTCTTTCCGCGAGGGTGGGAGGACAAAGGCGCAATTTATGCAACCACTCAAGACGGATGTCAAGGAAGCTAGCTGGGCATAGCTACGATGAGAGCTTCTGGACGTCATGGCGCCGTCAAAATCTACAGCAGAATCCGTCATCACGATCGCGGGCCTTTCTATGCAAACCATTCCAATTCCCCGCCCGTCAAAACCACCACATCCTGGCTAGTTAAGCATCCGTGTCTCGGCTACCTGGCCAGACTGGGCGAAGATCTTGGATGAATTGAGACCCAGAGCCGCATTTAGCTGCAACCCCACGAGGTCAAAAGCAGGCTAATGCGGGCAATGTTCACGTTGGCAGTAGGCAATTGATCCGGCACGTCCGGGAGGGAGTGGTGGGCATCTCTATGACGTCGAGATCAACCATGGCTTGGTTGCCCATGCCCCTGCGCTTGGAGCTAGTCAGGGCTCAATCCAAGGAACTTGGCGACATGTTCCCATCAAAAAAGCCAGGTTTTGACACGAGCTTAATCGGCAATTGACAAAAAAGGCCAGGGAGCTTGGGCTTTGCGGCAGACGTCCAATTGGCTGGAGATGAACTTCAATTGACACCCGAACATCCAATGTCAAAAAGCCTCGGTATTTTCTACCCTGAAGGGAGTAGCATTTGATTTGTCAGTAGGTACGTACCGGTCGAGATCCTACCTATATCGGAACCTCACAGCTCATCGTTACTCTCATCAACCTCCCAAGCGCGCCGGGCCCTGAACTGCTCAGGGAACCACTTTGGAGTCTTTCCCGTCGTCATCATCTCGACAAGTGCCTCGGCGCTGCGATATGCCCACGCCATACCATGTCCGTTCATACACACAATTGCCCACAGGCCATCCTCGGCTGGAACCTCACCGACCAAGGGGAATTCATCGGGCGTCTCGCAAACGATGCCCGTCCAGTCTTGGATGACCTTGGTCGACTCTCCCCAGTTCCTGTACCCGTAAACCGTGCGTGCTGCCCCGTGTAGAACGTAGGCAATCTGGTCGTTGATGATGGTATCATCTGAAATGTTCTTTTCCCTCGTAGGTGACATTTGTGTAGAGCCGCCGATGATAATGTTGCCTTCGCCCTTGGAGCCTGGAGGTCGAGCCACTATGTAGACGTTGCCGCTATGCAGATCTGACATGCCACCACTGCGTTCGAATACAGCATTGCCCGATGTGTTGGCTTCAGGCTCAAGGGCAGTAGCCTGGTTTCTGGCGGGCATCGTGAATTTAGTGCTGGCAATACCAGGGTGCAACGCGTTGGTGAAGCCGTTGGTGGCCAGCACGACATGCCTGCTCTTGACGGTGCCTCGGTTGGTCTTGACCTCCCACCTGGCCCCATCCTTGGATTCCTTCGCCAGCTGATTCAGACTGAGCGCCATGGTATTGGTCTGCAAGTTGAGTCCCTTGTCCAGGCTGTACTCCAACATCGCACAAACGGTGTGGTATGGGTTCTGAGTGTGCGCTTTGAATGTTATAGCACCGACGATTTCCGGCCATCCCCAATGGTCGCGAGCTTCCTGGCCCTTCCAGACAGTCCTCTTGTTCTTGGGAACATCGTCAGGCCTACGCTCCTCCAGCTTGTCCTGAAACTCTACCACCTCAATGGCCTTTTCAAAGGCCTCCCTTGTCCAGAAGAGATAGCCGCTCTCCACGTCCGTAAAATCACTCGAGACATTGTGCGAGCGCACAAAGTCACGCACGTCGTCAACACAGTCCTGCTCCATATTGCCGATCCGGAGGGCGTCGTCCTCGCCGTATTTTTCTGCCCAATTCTTGACACTGCTGTACGAACCAGGTCGACAGTGGCCACCGTTGCGACCAGAAGCGCCGGAAGCCGCCGTGCGCGCCTCAAGCATCAGTATTGACAGGCTCGGGTCGCGATCTAATAATTTATGGGCTGTAGCAGCACCCGAGATGCCGGACCCAATGATCACATAGTCAAAGGTCTGCAATGTTGGGAGCTCCTTGGTGGTGCGGAGGTTGGCGATGCGATGAGGAGGGTCCTGCCAGTAAGACTTGGTGGCGTTGGGCAAAGGCAGGCCAGGAATCCGGAGCTGGGGCTCGTCGGATTCTTCACTTCGTACAACCTGACGAGACCTGGGTGCGACGGCCAAGGTGTAGGCTCCAGGCACCAGAGAGATGCTGAGTGCCACGGCCTGACACAGCCACGAGGACCTCATGATCTAGTCTTGGGAGCTAGTTTGACAGGGAAGATAGATTGGGGGAGGCTAGAAGGAGGGGGAGTTGGTTAGTGCATAACGTGATCGAGCTTGGACTGTCGACAATTTAAACAAAATCACGTAGCAAGGATGGATCCAGCCTAACACCATGGTATCCATAATAAGACATCCGGACTTCTAAAGCCGTACTGAATTCCCCTCAAACGGAGAAAAAATTATCGTTGATAAGTGTGCTTGGCAATGACAACGTCCGAGGATCTCCAGTCCGATTACTAGATCAGGAAGGATACATTCCAGGTTCCCCTCCTTTCAACGCGGGGTTTGCAGGACTAATTTCATGATATTTACTTTCTTCATTATTCTAACTAATCTATATTGGCGATCCCTCAGCTTTGCCGCAACCATAGGTAGCCGAGAGTAGGATTACTGTTTTGAGCTGAAAGTGTGTCACCCTTGACGATACCCTCGACAAGCTTGCAGTTGGCGAATGATGTCTCTTTGGTGAAATCGGAAAAGTGGTCAGGTTTGATAGGCGAGTTCGAATCGCTAGGTTAGATTGGTTAGGTGTTCTTGCGCTATGTATCAATTTTTCCAATTATAGATAAATGATCTTAGGTTAAGCAACTCATAAATAAATCGTTCTCGTTTAAAATTGTGGTAACAGAATGCAAGATTGAAGAAAAGCTCAACCGCACAGCCACAAATCGTACCCTCAACTTATGCCAGTTCCAAGACTCTTGTCCTACCAGGTTCAAGGTTCAGATCTTCCTCATGCTCGGTAAAAAATACATCGTAAACCTTGATAGCCGTGTCGAGTTTCAGCTCACCTTGATAATTACCTTTCCAAAATGCTTCCCGTCCCGTACATATTCAAGAGCCTCTTTAGCCTGATCAAAGTCAAACACCCTGTCGATCACAGGGTGAACCTGTCTTGCGCGATAAAAATCCAACATCTCCTCCACTCGATCCCCAGGGCCAATATTGATACCTTTTAGAGTTGCGTTCCGGTTGATCAAACCTAGCCCGGTCGCTATCTGTCCTCCATCTTCGGTTAGCCCAGTCAAGACCCCTACTGCACTGATCGTTCCACCCTCCGCTACGGCTCTGAGGCTTTGCTGCATAGTGGCAGGGCCCCCGGTCTCGACAATGATATCGGCTCCTTTTCCATTTGTCAATCGTAGGACTTCGTCAGCCCAGTCTGGCTTGCTTCGATAGTTGATGCCGTGGTTTGCTCCGAGTTTCTGCGCTCGTTGTAACTTGTCGTCCGAGGATGACGTTATTATCGCTGCTGAGGGATCAACATACAAATACTCCCCAAGCCCTATGGTCCTGGTCTGCTTACTCGTAAGACCCAGAGCTTCGGCCTGCTGCAGTGCTGCAACAGAGACACCACCTGTTCCTTGAAGTAATACAGTCGTGTCGTTTCCCATTATTGGCCGTCCTATTGATCGATCCCAGTTCAAGGCCATCCAGGCTGTGGTACCCACAACAGGCAGTGTGCATGCTTCATCGAGGGACATTGAGTCCGGGATGCGCAAAAGACCAGTAGCTGAGAATACACGATAGTCGGTCAGAACTCCCGGCTGTGGGAATCCTATGCCAAGAGCATGATGTTCGGTGCGGGTAGGGCCATGCCGATGAGTCGGACGAACGAGGGCCAGGACGCGGTCACCTTTGGACCAGATACTAGACGCAGTAGGTCCACCAACTCCGACAACAATGCCGCTCGCGTCCGAGCAGATCACTGTTGGCTCCGATGGCGTTTCATATCTGCCTTTGAAGTTCCCTTCCACAACTAGACGAACATGGGAAATAAGCCAAGGACCCCCATTTTACACAAAGGAGAGTATCTCACTTTTGGTATCCCGGTGGTTGATGGATACTCGACTAATCTTGACCAATACTTGGTCATCATCGAGACTCACTGGTAGAGGTACTTCCAACAACTGGAGTCTATCAATCCCGTCCATGCGGGTACACCATTGCTTCATGCTCGGCGTCATTTCGTAAAATGCAAGTTGATACTGCCAGTGAACAAGACCAAGTCTTCTGATTGGATATGTGGGAATATGAGTGCCTGAGCGGTATGTAGGATTTGGTCCTGTATATAAAATTTGAGATGGATACATTCTTATTGTATTGTTGCAAAATAACAATCCTTGGTTAGGTAATTAGTAATCTGATAGCTCCAGTGTGTCGGGCTTGGGGTTGGAGTAAGCAGATAACGTTGACGTCTGAGATACCGGGCTCGCTACACTCGGACCAGACTGGCTGGGGGCGCAACTACGGCGGTCATCTTGAGTGAATAGACTAAACTTTACCTAGTAAATACACAGAAGCGCTGCAAGTTTGCACACTCAGTTTGACCAACCATCTTCTGGGAATCTGGATCACAAGTTAGCAGTTTAGCCAAGGTCGAATACATCGACGAAAATACGTTCTACGCCACAATACCGGTCTTACAGGTCTAGAAGACTTTTAAGATTTGGGATGAAAGATGGCCAGCATGGTTGAAACAGCATATCTTAAAAGCGATTTTGAGCTTTTCACCATTTTAGCTCAAGTTGCTTGATCTTCTCGCTGTCACTTTCTAGAGGTTTCGGATCAGTGTACCGAGCTCTTCC
The DNA here is from genome assembly GCA_013623625.1 of Fusarium setosum. Classification (NCBI taxonomy): domain Eukaryota; kingdom Fungi; phylum Ascomycota; class Sordariomycetes; order Hypocreales; family Nectriaceae; genus Fusarium; species Fusarium setosum. Next base: position 20,179 of record JABFFE010001088.1, read on the forward strand.
AACCCTTTCAGTAAATCCTCTCGATTCGCCCCAAGATTGATTCGTATGTATCCTTTGAGATCTGCAACGCCAGTTTCCCCAAAGCCATAGCTACCTGGGATCACACTCACCCCAAACTGATCGGCTAGATTGCGCGCCAGTGCAAGGTCATCCACCGGCTCGCCCTGGCCGTCAGTAATTCGGACCCACGCGGTTCCTGCCCCTGACGGCCGAACCCAAGAACACCTGTCATTGTGGCGCTCCACAAAATGATGGATGAGGTCGATATTGGCACGACAGATATCCAGGTTCCGCTGCATAATCTGCGCTGCAACTTTTTCATCCAACGCCAACAGGGCGATGGCATCATCCACGAGGGAAACATTGAGAGTAGTGTAATCCCTGGCCGTCGTAACTCGTTTGAGTAGCTCCTGGTCGAGCGAGATGATCCAGCCAATACGAATTCCGGGTAGAGAGTAAGCTTTTGACATTGATCCCGTTATCAGGCTTTTGGTATACCCGAGATTGACGATCGAAGGCGGTATGGGCGCTGATCCGTGAAACAACGGGCGAAACACCTCGTCCGCAATGAGCACCAACTCGTGTTTCTGAGCCAGATCTCGGATCTTTTCTAGGTCGTTCTTTGCCAAGACAGCTCCTGTGGGGTTGTTTGGGTTGCTTTAAACAGTTAGAGATACAGTTTTGCATTCTGAACCGGACGTGGTGTTACGGCTTACTTGAGAATGATGGCTTTCGTGTTTGGTTTAATCAGCTTTTCGAGCTCCGAAATATATGGAATCCAGGAGTTCTCCGCCTTCATGATCCAAAAGTCTACTTCAACACCCGAGTGTTGCGGGAGTTGATAAAGCTGCCCGTACGTTGGGAATTGACAGATGACATGATCTCCCGGTTCGAAGGCGGTGGTGAGGGCCAAGTAATTGGCCATTACGGATCCCGGCGTAATGACCACATTTTCTTCACTAAGCTTGGTATCCTTTGTCGAGTAGACCTGGGCAATTCGTCTTCTGAGTTCAGGACTACCTAGAGGAGGAGCATAGTTGAGAGGGGTAGTGAGGTTGATCGGATTCCCCTTGCCCGACAAATGAATCAGATCTTGTAATGAGAACGCCTGGGGATAGGAACCTGTGCGTGTAAGCAAAATGGTGACAGTTTGGGAAGCAGGACCGACCATGAAGTTTGATTTTTGCAAGAGCCTTCGGACCGTATCAGTCAGCATCACTGGCTTTGATGATTCAATAGGAGATTCATCATACCCCCAATTCTTGTCCTGCGGAGAGCGTTTGTCATTAGCTGTATATATCTTTGCCTGCGAGAAACGAATGTGACCAACCGATGCAATCAAGCTTGAACTCCGAAATGTATTTCATTTTTGACGGTGGAAACGGGCTTTGCGATCCTGTGCCGGTGACTTCTCCTCTGGCTGCACTTTGGGGCGGAGTTGTCGTCAGCGTCACGAGAGGGGCAGGGCATCAACGATAAGGCGTAAATTGGGCAGGAAACCCCCTCAAGTATGTAATATGGACCACGAATCGGAGAGTTTTCGGGCACCTTCGGCTGCCAACGATCTTCGTTAATGTTACGGATAACGGTAGTTGCTCTGCGCTGACGTTAACGCGCAGGCGATCAGACTCGACCTGAATCATCTTATGTCAGCGCTATGAATTCTAATATCGTCGTTAGCGAAAGCGAAGGGAAAGGCTGGGTCACACCACCTGAAAACATGGAGTTCCGCAAAACGTACGGAATCCTTGAGTTGATCTAGCGCCCTACCTATGCTTTGAGATATTTAGTCCGAAATACTCCCTATGGAGTCTCAATATCTGCTCACCCGCTAGATTGAGGTGAACAGTACTCGAGGTATCTCACGTTACCTATGAAGTAAGCAAGCTAATAAGGATATCTAACATGAAGAAATGGTCTGAAAGACTGTTCAAGCACATTACGGCAATTGCTTCAATTGAACCTGGTTTGGATAGAACCAAGTTAGAAAGGGTCATTCAGCGAGGTCCAAGACCTACTACAGACCCTTTTTCAGAGACCAATGACCCTCTTCGTAGCCATTGCGTCGTGCCTCGTGATCACCGAATACTTCCCTCAGCCGACAGTCATTGTGCAGTATAATTCAACCGCTAAAAGTTTCCAGGGTTATCTAGCGTGAATATAGATACAAGGGGCCCTTATAAAATCTCGATAATTCTTAGAGGTTAAAGCTAAAGAAAGAGAAAAGAAAAAAAAGAGAGAAAATAATAGTCTTGGTACATAATAAATACTATCCTTAATCTTTTTAGATTTCCTTTTAAGCATTTTAGCGCCTTTATTGCTAAAAATCTCTTTAAAGTTAAGAGGACTTGGCTATAAGAGGTACCCGCTAGGCAAATTTTCAGGGGCTGGACTATAGGTCCCATGTCAACACACCACCACGCTCAATCACAAGTTTGGCGATAATTTTGGTGCTCATGTCGACAAGCATCGTGCTCGTGACGAAGTCTCTAGTCTCAATTGATAACAAATGTCTCAGCTGTGGTGGCGAAACTGTCTTGAGAGACGGCCAGGCCCCGCGCCCCGATAGTTACATGTAACCCTAAACCTTCCAAAAGCTGAAACAGCCATAGTTCAGCTCGCTTCTTGAAGAGGCGCCTGTATTAAAAGTTTAAAACTGCCACAGCCCGCTATCTGATAGCATGGCCCACCATCTTCTCCCAGCCTGCGCCGCCTGTTAGGGCAATGTCGTCGCCAAACACGCAAAAGCCCAGTCCTCCGCAGAAAGAGTATGCCTTTGTCGCGCACCACCAGCCCGGCGCCCGAAGCCATGCTATGAGGGAGCATTGGAAGCAGCGGCGGCGCAAGACAGAACTGGAAAAGAAGCGACGCGAGAACCGACCGCAGCATGTCCTGCTCCCGACGCCTTCGACGAGTGACTCGCAGCTCTCTATTGAGAGCACCAGCAACAACTCAACTGCTTCGGCTGGCGTAGCAGCGTTTGATCTTGGCACGTTTGATGCTGACATGGACAGGATGATGAATGGAATCCCGGGCCAGGCAATCTCGGGCATGAACCTTGCCCTGGGATCCTCTCGACTGGACCCCTTTGACAAGTTTCCAATCAAGCTGACCAGCGAGCATCACAAGCTCCTTCATCACTGCAAGCAAATCCCGCGAATAGCAATCATTGGCTACTCTAATGAGAGAGACAGGGCTGAGCACATACGCATCAATGATGTTTGACGACATGCACGTCCAGGCTTTCAACCCCATGCGCGACGTCTGGTGTCCGCTCGACCTATCCAACGCGGCATCCTTCAACGCCATCATGGCTCACTCAGCAGCCCACCTGGCTCGCATGCAGGGCTTGCACCAATCAAAGGAGGCGCTCAAGTTCAAGGCAGAGGCGGTGCGGATTGTCAAGGTCTGGATGGATGACCCGGAGCTTGCTCTGAGCGACGACGTTCTCGCAGCCGTCTTGCGCTTGTTGACGTACGAGGTATGTGTGGTGATGCCAAGTAGTTTGACTCCCAGATGCTCATGAATCATAACGTAGAGATATTGGGGCACTGAGGCTGAGTGGTACGTCCATTACAACGGCCTCTCGGACTTGATCGCGGCGCGTGGTGGCATTGAGGCGCTTCAGAGCAACTGGCGGCTCGAGCTGACAACATTTCTGTAACACGGCCCGTCTATCCGCTTTGTACACACTGACTAATATCTCTCAGGGTCTCGCTCATGTCCAAGCCGTCTTGGTTTGACTGCTCAAACCAGATTGAGGAACTGTCAAGCCAGCATGTTGCAACCAGTCTCCATCCCGTTCTTGGAGACATGCTCAACTTGCACCGCATCCGTTACCTATGGCTCCTGTCTTTTATCCAGGACATAGGAACCTTTAGGACTAATTCGCCAGAGATTTACTCGCACGGCACGACGCAATTCCCGGCCGTTCAAGAAGCGTTGGGCCTCTTGAAGCGACATCTCCGGCAGAACGAAGCCGGGACAAGGCGACAAGACACCTGTAGCGGTTCCGAGTTCACGAGACTTGCCTGTCTGTTCTTCATCTGCATTCTTCTGCAGCAATCTACGTCCACCTCCAGCTCTGCAACAGACTTGCCCGGGTCCCGGTCCTACGACACACGGCTCGTCGCCTACTTTAACCAATTCCTCGACTCGACAGGGCCCGCATGGCACGGGTCCATCGACAATCTCTACAAGGCATTGTTCAGCAATTTTGACGCAGACGCGAAAACGGCCCTCGACAAGGAGTACATCCAGAACATGACAGGCGTGATGGCGTCAATGACTGGCGCTGTCCGGTATGGGGTTGAGCGATGCCTGTTGAACATCCTTTGCCGTACTGAGAAGAACGGGTTTGATGCATTTGATGACGAGTGGACGCCGGATTCATTGCTATCACAAATACCCCCTCAATAATGAGGGTAGATAATTGAAATTGTAGGGCCCAGTCAATATGTATGAGTTCGTCCGGAGTTCTTTCCGCCACGGGAGAGCAACTTATTGCGAAGGCAAACTCCCCTTGACGGAGCAGTTGAGCATTACAGATAGTTGCCGCATCATTCTCATCAAGATCAAGACCAAAGTCTATTCCTTTTTTTGCCTCCTGTGGCACATCTAAGTCTGTGACCTCATGGACTCGACGGCCTCACGAATTCCAACACCCAAATCCTTGTCAACACGCGCAAAGAGATCTGTCAGCCCAAGTCAGCCGTGAACGGAAAATGCTCGCCCATTATTCAGACTCGAACCCACCGTAGACCATGCTTCGTAGCTTGTCGTTCTTGACATTGGCCACGTTGTCGGCAATGTTGTCAATGAACCTCTCCTGATGCCCCTTCTCCCTACCGAGGACCTTCCAAAGCCCAGCAGCCTGTTCAAAGTCCTCGGGCCCAACCGCGGTGGTAAAGTTGGAGACTTGTCCCACCCATTTCTCATGGTCGGTCAGGGTGGGCGCAACAACGGTCCTTCCAGCCCCGAAGGAGGTGGGCTTGAGCATGGAGCCGACGTAGTTGGGGTCGTCGCCGTAGTTGGCTCCAAAGTTCATGAAGCCGTCGCGTTGGAAGGGGCAGTAGACGGGAGACTTTGCGGCGTTAGTTGGGAGCATCTGGTAGTTTGTTCCGAGGCGGTAGCGAGCGGCGTCGGGGTACGAGAACATGCGAGCTTGGAGCACTAGATTTGTGTCATGACATGAATTCTGAGAATACGGCAACCACTTTTCAAACACTCACTAGGGTCGTCAGATGGCGCCCATCCTGGGACCATGGTAGAGGGTGAAAAGGCTGCCTGCTCGATGTCGGTAAAGTAGTTGCGCGGCTACACCAAAGTCAGAATCTCTAACCCAATCAACTCCAAGACTCACGTTTTCGTTCAAAGTCAACTGTCCAATCTTGCGAAGAGGAAAGTCCCCATGTGGCCACACCTTGGTCATGTCAAAGATGTTCCACTTGTAGTCCTCGGCTTGCTCAGGGCTCATGACCTGGACAAAGACGTCCCACTTTGGAAAGTCTCCCTTATCAATTGCCTCGAAGAGGTCTTGGACAAGATAGTCGGGGTTATCACCTGCCATCTTGGTAGCAGTCTTTCGGTCGAGGTTCTTGACGCCGAGCTGGCTCTTGATGTGCATCTTGATGTAGCTGAAAGAGCCGTCCTGGTAGATTACAGATTAGGTGAAATGTTAAGGGATGGGGGAACAGAGAGAACCAACCTCCTTTGTGAACTTGTATGTGTGGCCGCTGTAGGCGTTCATGGTACGGAGAGACGCTGGTGTGCCACGGTCGCTGAAGAGGTGCATGAGCTCGTGAATGCCTTCAGGGTTGCCGACATGGAAACTAAAATATGTGAGTCGTGCCGTCCAGAAGCTCATAACGCCAACCTACTCCCAGAACTAATAGCACGTTAGCATTTAAAAAAAACTTACTGGTAGTTTGGGCAAGGACTAACCATATCAGCATCTGGCATGTTGGTCTTGGGGTGTCTCTTGTGCGACCGGTTCAGGGACGGAAACTTGATAGGATCCCTAACAAAGAAGACCGGCTTATCTACATCAGCAGCAGCTTGTTCCTCTTGGACAAGCAAAACTCACAGTATTGTTGAACACGAAATCCTGATTACCCGCGTCTGTGTAGAGCTTCATTGCCCAGCCGTGGACATCTCGAACTGTATCAGCAGATCCTCGCTCAGGCCCAACCGTCGAGATGCGGAGGAGACACCTGGTCTTCTTGCCTACAGCATTAAGAAAGCTTGCCGACGTCAAGTCCGAGCAGTCATTCGTAACTTGGAACTCGCCGTATGCGCTAGATAAAGGTCAGAGTAAGGTTTCTCGATCGGACAGGGACTGCTGCACACGCACCCTGCTGCTTTCGCGTGGACAACACTAGAAAGGGGGGTTAGATGGGCGTGTTAACTTGTGTGGTTGGAAAGAGCTCTCACCGCTCGGGAATTCGTTCGCGAGCAAAATGGGCAAGAGTTTCGATCAGTTGCGTGTCTTGGAGGAGGACGAGACCTCCACCGGAGCCATTTCGGAGCTGGACGCTGGTTGTGTTGCTAGGCTGGGGGCACCCTGGAAAATGTTGGAATTACAATTCCCTCTTGTTTGGCGATGGGCAGTTTGAATAATCACCTTCAGCAAGCGTGTATGCGCGAGACATGGTAGAGGAAGTCTAGAGTTGAATTTAGGAAGAGATTGCAAAGGTGATATGTTGGCTGGATTGATTAATGTCTCTTACAGCTGACGGGCGAATTCATCTTTATAGCTAATCACTTACATTTGATTTGCCCTTTGATTCCTTGACAATCTCTTCTCTCGATAGACACGTATAGTCCTTTCTGCCCAAGCCGGAATAGCGGCAGCCCGGAAAGAAGGCATCTGCGACAGACAAGATGCTGGTCGGGCTGCTGGCGGGAATTCGGCATGACGACAGCCTGAGGCCATCTCGTAACTCCTGGAGTCCTGGCGTAATGCTAGAATCCTCATTTGCAGTGTAGTCTTTCCCGAAACGGCCAAACCCCAAGCTCAGCGGGGAACGGCACACGTTATTCGGCATCGCCGGGAGATGATGCCCCACTGGCCCGGCTGCCAGCCGTGGGGCCGCCGCCGATCTACAGGGTGTAAGGGGTCTGTGTTGTTGAGCGGGATCTAATAGATACGTACTGAGACCTCTCTAGCCCGTACTTTTCACTATGGGTTATAGCGATAGCATTGGCGAAGGCATACAAGAGCGAAAAGTAACAACCACATACTCGTCACTGATCGTCATTATCCGTGCATAAACTTGGTTAAATCATTTTACACGGAATCTAGCTAGCTCTTGTATGCAAAACTCAGCTGTTTCCACCTTTTAGCAACTCAGACCCTTGCGGCCTGTATCTGAATCAAGAAACGGCATCACCAACCCCCGCCGTGACAAGACATGCAGATAAACGGGGTTGACTTTGAGCCATGACATGGCAGCTGGAGTGAGATGACTGCATGGTGACGGAGCTTCAGCTCGGACTGGCCATCTACCACTGCCCAGAAGGGCCACGGACGTAGCAGGACAATACGATTGCTGAACTTTAAACACGGGAGCTGCTTTGGGAAGGTCCATCTATCCAATAACTGCTTTTCAACTATGCTTGATCGTACTGTAGTTATTCCTGGCCCAATGGTTTGTTGCGGGGTTCCCACAGCTGAGATGAGCTCTCAGGAGCAAGATAAAAAGGTGGCCAGGTGGAAAGACTTACGGGACATTTCATCAACAAAGCAAACAGCACACAAACATCCTTGACTACATTCTCCATCATCATCATCATGGCCCCCAGGAACGGCTCTCACTTTGACTTCATCGTCGTCGGGGGCGGTACAGCCGGCAACGTCGTCGCTGGCCGCCTCGCCGAGAACCCCAACGCGAGCATCCTCGTCGTCGAAGCCGGCATAGGCAACCCACAAGACGCACCCGAAATCACCACGCCCTCGTCTGCCATGGACCTCCGCGGCAGCAAGCACGACTGGGCCTACAAGACCACCATGGTCAGACGAGACGATTACGAACGGATCGAGAAGCCTAACACCCGCGGCAAGGCTCTCGGTGGAAGTTCGTCGCTGAACTACTTCACCTGGGTCCCCGGCTGCAAACCCACGTTTGACCGATGGGAGGAATATGGCGGCAAGGACTGGACTTGGGATCCTCTTGTTCCGTACTTCCGCAAGAGCGCCACTTACCACGATGACCTTGGCCTCTATCCCAAGGACTTTCAGAAGCTGGGCAGGAACGGGCCCCTCCCCATCTCGCATGCCGAGCTTCTGGACGGTCTCCAACCCTTCCGTGATCTTCTTTCTGAGGCCTGGCAGGACCGTGGCGGCAACCTGACCGAGAACATCTACGATGGTGAGATGATTGGCCTCACTCACTGCGTCGACTCCATCTACAAGGGCCAGCGCTCTGGGAGCTACCTCTTCGTCAAAAACAAGCCCAACGTCACCATCTTGCCTGAAGTGCACTCCAAGAAGCTCATCATCGATGATGCGAGCCGTGAGTGCAAGGGCGTCGTCGTCATCGACAAATCTGGTGCCGAGCTCAGCTTCTACGCCAGCCGCGAGGTCATCCTCTCGCAGGGTGTCTTTGAGAGCCCCAAGCTTCTCATGCTCAGCGGTGTCGGTCCCAAGAATGAGCTGTCCAAGCATGGCATCAACACTCTGGTCGACTCTCGACACGTCGGTCAGAACCTGCTCGACCACCCCGGAGTTCCCTTTGTGCTCAAGGTCAAGGATGGTTACGGCATGGACGACCACCTCCTCCGAAAGGGACCCAAGCACGACGAAGCCATTTCCGCTTTCAACAAAGACCGGACGGGCCCCGTGGGATCTGGCCTCCTCGAGATGGTGGGCTTCCCCAGAATCGACAGCTATCTCGACAAGGACGCGCAGTACAGAGAGCGCAAGGCCGCCAACGGTGGCAGGGATCCCTTCTGCCCTGAGGGACAACCCCATTTCGAGCTGGACTTTGTCGCCATGTTTGGCAGCGCATTCCAGTGGCACTACCCAGTTCCCAAGAGTGGCTGCCATGTGAGTGTTGTCGTCGATCTTGTCCGCCCCATTTCAGACCCAGGGGAAGTGACGCTGAACTCTGCCGATCCTCTCGTCCAGCCAAACATTAACCTAAACTTCTTCGCCGACGACCTCGACATCATTGCCATGAGGGAGGGCATCCGATTCAGCTATGACGTCCTAACCAAGGGCAAGGGTTTCAAGGATGTCGTCCTGGCCGAGTACCCCTGGGAGATGCCTCTGGACGACGACAAGGAGATGCATCGCGCAGTCCTAGACCGCTGCCAGACTGCATTCCACCCTTGTGGAACTGTGCGTCTTTCCAAGAACATTGACCAGGGTGTCGTGGACCCCAACTTGAAGGTCCACGGGATCAAGAGGCTGCGTGTCATTGACGCTTCTATCATCCCTGTCATTCCAGACTGCCGCATCCAGAACTCGGTGTATATGATTGGTGAGAAGGGCGCAGACTTGATCAAGGCGGAGCATAAGGATCTCTATTAAATATTCTGAAATAGTCTGTATGTTCGAGTTGATATAGTAAATTGAAAACGTGATTTTCGTGGGCTACTGATCGCCAATCAATCGTTTCCCTTCAGGCCAACCTGACCCTACGCAGCTTAACCGATTATTCTATGTTTGCTTTTTCATCTACCAGTTTTAAGAACTAAAACTTGGCTAGTCCTTCCACCGTAAACTCGAAACAACCCCTCCATCTATAAGAAGGTCATTCCCGGTGATGAACGACGCATCCGGGCTGACCAAGAATGCAACACCGTTCACGATATCCTGCGGCACGCCCACTCTTCCAGCAGGGCTCGTTTCGACAAACTTTGCCGCAGCGCCAGCAATCTCTCGGCGCCCGGTGCTGGTAGAGATGACACCCGGGCTGACAGAGTTCACCCTCGCGCCGCGGCGACCCCAGGCGCTGGCAGCAGCTTGCACTCGAAGCAGGTTGCCGCGCTTGGACAATCCGTAGGCTCGGGCTGGACCGGACGGGTCCGAGGTGTCGATATCAAGGTCGGCATGAGTCAAAAGATGCTTCCTCGACGCCGTCGCGAGATGACGTTCCAGCTCGGGTGACATGCTAGGTACCATATGGCCGGCCATGCTGGAGATGCAAACCAGGCTCGTCCCGGGACCTGCGACCGGGAGGAAGGCATCGATGACATTCGCGGTGCCGACGAGGTTCACCTCGTATACACGGCGAGCGCTGCCCGAAGTAGGCGACAAGCCGGCGGTGAGTACGACCGCCTCGATGGTACCGGCCTCGGCTGCTGTTGTGGCAAATCTCGTAACAGAGGAATAGTCGGACACGTCGACCAGCGCAACATCTACAGAATAGCCGTCATCCTTCAAAGCGCTTGCGGCTTTGTCGAGAATCGCTTGCGAAAAGTCGGCCAAAAGAAGTCGTCGGCCGCTGCCCAGACGACGGGCAATGTCGAGGCCCATTCCACCACATCCGATTATGGCAACAATTCTGGAGGACATGGTGTCTTAGGCTTACTGGTTCGATGCAGCAGGTTTAATTTTCTGAGAGACCGGGAAAGTTCAAATGATCAAAATAGAGTCTATGTAACTTTGGTAGAGCAGACAGAGAGTAGTCGACCTTTAAATATGCGCTCCTGCTGTTGTGGGCCTTAGCATAGGAGCGAGAACGAGAGCGGAAGCGGAAGCGAAAGCGAGATGTGTCATTAGTTCCAAGTCAGGGTTAGCAGCCAAGTTCCACACTGACTTGTGTCCAGCCGGCATGGTTGCAGGTGGTGGTTTAAGGTGGAAGAGAGGAAGTCTCACGGGGGGGAGGGAGTGCAGTCTTTATAGTCTCTGAGAGGCAAGGAAAATAAACTTTTGGGATGCATCAGAGCTGAGTTCAGACTTATCCTAAATCCCAATGCCTATAGGCAACTATGTTAGCATCGGGTTTATGATGTTAGAGATGTGGAAAGACACGGTGTTTTTTATTGTAGTGAAGGCAAGTTGTCGGCAGCCGCGCACTTCAGATAGATTCATTTATTTCCTGGGCTGCTTATTCAATAGGCACTTGCCAAAATTAAATTCCCTATGAGACTGCTATAGTGCTTGAGATTCATGAATCAAGTGTCACCCGTCATTCGAGGTGTGGTGGCCGCGGTCAAAAATCTCATCCCGGGAGGGGCAGGGGATGTCACGAACTGCACAGCCAGGCTCGTCCACTGGCGCCTAGGGCGGGGAATGATAGAGTATGCAGTATTTAAGAACATTTGTTTATATTTAAATTGGCTTAGAGTCGGCTCTATGTGGTGAAATACACTTAAGGAGGGTTCGAGGTGGGATCAATCATATACATCAAGGCGGGATTCGCCCGTCCAACGAACGAAGCTAGACTTGAATATGGAAGTGTATTGCCCAGGCAAGCTAAGCTGGACCATGGATGGATTTCATCCTATCATCATTAACCGCCGGCTCGTTCGTTAGCATCAGACACGGTTCCCTCAGACCTTGATGAACTCCCAGCCTAGGGGTCCAACGTCTAAGACTTCTTGGCTGCACAACGATCACACTTTTCGTTCTTGTTGTCCGTCTCCGCCCATTGAGTCCGGCCACACGAGCCCATTATTCCTTTCCCTTCCTCGATAGCCTTGGGGCAAATGTTGGTCTGAGACTCCGTCCTGATCAAAGCGTTGCATACGCGGCACTTATAGTTGATGGTGATGTGACGACACATGGCTGTGGTGTCAAAGTCTGGGGCTTTGGATTCGATCGTTGAGAATAATGGTTGATGTAGCTGGTTGATGTAGGGTGCTTGATCTGGAAGAGGTAGGGGGTTGTTACGCTTTCAAGATTGCGATGTAGGAAGTAGAAAGAGTTCTGGCATTGGCTTGAATGGAGATATTTATACCTTTTCACAGAGCATGAATCAATGCTATTTCTCGGGCTGAGGCTCTGATAAAGCCACAATGTTGCATTGCACTAGCATCATTTGTCTATAAATCACAGGCGATGATGTACTTGATGTCTCTGATCAGGTACTCTCTAGGAGGGTAATTGTGATCTCTTCAGCGAAGCTTCAAGGTTGGCTTGTCAGTGAAGCCAGTGATGACGTGCAGGTGATGCTGTGGGGAAATAATGATGAATGAAGAGGCTTCAGTGTATGGCTTCAGGCCTTGCCGTGTGATTAAGCCCTGTGTTTGGGCACTCAGTCACCGTAGCGCTTGGTCGTTGTGTTAATGGGTGGTGATAAAGAAGAAGTCACAAGGTTCTGCCACTGAATATAACCCAATCCACACATTCATGTGCCCTGTGTATCTAAATTAGTCAGCCACCTGAGGCATCAAGTGCCCAACGGGTGAATAACATTCGATCTATAACTGGTCGCATCGCTGTAGTTCTCGACATAAACTCGCTCACATCAGTTCTTCAGACGCTATGCGATACTGTCAGTCACCGATTGATATGCTGAACATTCACTCTTCAGAAGGCAATGAAGGATCACAAAAACCTGCCAATTAACCAAATACAGGGCTCATTAAAGGCACCACCTCCACGTATTCATGCATATATCGAGACTCTCAAACAGCCGATTCACTTATTTCTTAGACTCCTCATCAGCCGAGCTGTCACCAACTTTCAACCCCTTCTCCTGCTCACTAACACCCACCGTCTCCGTGCTGAGCTCCTCCGAGCCTACTTCGACAATTATAGGGCCCTTGAAGTTCTTCCGTGCATAAGCGAAGTACCAACCTCCGCTGATGGCCGCAAACCCGGCAAACACGACACTAGCATAGTTCATCGAAGAAGCCGTGACGGGCAACGAGACTGGCATGCAGAAGATGACGACGGCGAAGCAGATCCACACGATGCTGATGACATTGAGAACGTAGCCAAGTCTGCCGAGAGAGAACAACGAGGACTTGACGGCTCGTCGTCCTCGGACCAGACTGACAAGAATCGGCACGCAGTACGAAGTGGAGAGACAAATGGTCGCGACACCGGTGAACGAGTTGAACGCCGCGGATGAGCCAAAGTAAATACACCCCAGGATGCAGTCGACGGCGGTTGAAAGAATGATGGCCCAAAGAGGGACGTCGAGGCTCTTGTTGACCTTGGCCCACAGGGAGCCGGGGATGCCACCATCACGAGCAAAGGCATATGTGCAACGCGAGGCAGCGGTGAGGGCACCAACGCCGGCAAAGAACAGGATGCCAAGGATCAGGAAAAGCAGACCAAACCCTCCGGCTGAAGAACCTGTGACTGTCTTGAACAAAAGTCCGATCGGTTGGCTGCTTGCGAGCAGAGCAGTTATGTCGGGAAGGACGAAGAGGATGGGGATGAGGTAGATGACTCCGGTAACGCCGGCTGCCGCAACGGACAAGACCATGGCCTTGGGTACTTCGCGCTCGGGTTGTTGGACTTCCTCACACATGGCAGCTACCATTCCGTATCCGGTGAGGGTGTACGCGGCTGGATTCAAGGTCAGTTGCACGTCCCTAGTAGAGTCTGCCTGGGATATCTGCTTACCTTGCAGCAGCCCAACGAAAAAAGACCAAGCGCCTGGCCATCCACTCGCCGACGCGTCATAATGGGCAAAAACAAAGTCGGCGGATCTCTTCGTATCGGCCATTGACAGCAGCGTAACGAGGATGATGATAACGCTAGCTCCAGTCCAGTAGATGCACACCTTGTTGATCAAATCGAGATATCGGGACCCAAACGCGTTGACGAGTGCGCAAACTATCATGACTGCCCAGAAACAGAGGACGGTTTGCCACTGGTTAGGAACAAAGTCCTCGTCGAAAATGGTGATGGCGCTGAGGATCAGCTGGGCCCCCGAAAAGTTGATGGAGAGCGTAACGGTCCAGTTGCCAACCAACGTCATCCATCCATCAATAAAGCTGACTAGCGGTGCCCACCTATGCGTGCTGAGCATCGCGGACCAGTAGTAAACACCGCCAGCGGTGGGGTACACGGCGCAGATTTCGGCCAGAGACGCAGCGATGCTGAGAGATATCAAAGAGACCAGGACCCAGCCCCAGAGGATGGTGACAGCTTGCCCGTTGATCAGGGTGATGTATATCGTGGTTGAGAGACCAAAGGGGACGGCCATGATTGCAAAGGACATGCCGAGAATGCTCATCATGCTGAGACTCCGAGGGAGTTCAGAGGCGTAGCCCAGTTGCGTACCGGAAGTTGAACCCATGGTGGAGCTATAGGCTTATTAACTGACTAGTAACCGTGGGTCAAAGATAGAGGGTAGAATTGAAATACGCCTGTTGAGTAGAGCGCAGCCAAAAGTATCAGTGATCTGGCAAAGTCCGTTCCAGGTGGAAGGCCCCTTGCGTGAGAAAGGAGAATCAAGGGGAAGACGAGAAAAGAGATGAGAGGCAATCAAGCCCTGATATTCAGTCTATAAGGGGGGCATCCAAGCTTCCTATCCTGGTAGGCAGCTTGATGATGGCCCGTAAAGGCATGGAACCGCCACCGAACATGATAGCGCGCATGGGTCTGGGGAAGAAAACGCGGGGGAACAGGGATGACTGATGGAACTAACGCTTGATGGACGATAGGCAGTTCGAGAATTGGGCTCTAGTATAGTTTCCCCTGGGATAGAGCCAATTGCAGCCATTGCCGCGCTGATAGACTTCCCAACCGCGGTCCGGCTGGCCGGGCATGAGAGGGGCCCGTAGATATCAGGAAACGTCATCAAATGGGCATTGTAAAACTTCAGCTGATAACCGACCCATGCTCCATGATACGCATTGACGGCTGGTTGTGTCCGCGATAACGGATGTCCGGGAGGGAGCTTGTTTGACCCGCTTTGGAATGCGATTGCCAGCGGCAATGACCACCTGTATCATCAGTCGAGCCGCGCCTCCACTTAGAGCCTGAGGATGATCTGATGTTCTCTTCCATAGATTGACTACACTTTTCCAGCTAAGAGAGTGTCCGCTGCTGAAGTGATTGCCGCGAAGCATGAACCAGAGTGTGTTCGCGGCTTGAACGCCAACTTCGTCGGACGGGCCGTGGCGGACGGTCTGAAGAGAGCAATCCGAGGCCAATGGCAGGAGTGCGGCAGTGCGGATGCTCTTAGATCGAACAGGTCAGATGCTTGCGGCTCCTAACAACAACTATCAGTAGATATCCCATTTGTGCCGCGCAGTTCTTGACGAAGATCAGTGCATCAGTCCAAGACTAACGAATCATCCACAGAACCAAGAGCGACCTCCGATATAAATAACATAAAAGGACAGAACGGATCAGACTTGAAACCAGAGGTCAGTAGGTCAAAAATAGATTTGTAAGTTTATAGCAACACTAGAATGCAATATGGCTATCCACACATCTAAATAACAGAGATATACAAAGAACTTCTTTCCCCATCAACTATTAAATCCTTTTGTTTCATCATCATCAAGCTCAAGGACAGACTGAAGATAGAATATCGCATCTGGAAATCAGATACATTGTACCTTGAGCCAAAACAAACACTAACCCCTGGCCTTTATTTTGTCGTTTACACCTAGAGGTGACATTGTTAATTATTAGATCCCTTCGTATTATTAATTGAAGTAACCAGTAACTCAATTGCCTCTAGCTAAGTTGCCAGGTGTCTAGTTCAAAAGAATTTCTATGACTGGTAGGTAAAGACAGCTAACATTAAACCATAACACATTCATACCCTGCATTTTATTTCAATCCCATCCAGACCAAACCCATTTCAAGTTAAAACTCTCCCACCTCTTAGGCACCATACTGCTCTTGCCACTTCATAAGCATCTCGACCGAGATGTCGTTACCTCCACAAACACAGAGCACAACCGTGGCATCCGGTCCCAACTCCCGCCCCATCAGCTTCTCCAAAAGCTGGTCCTCGCAGAGTCTTATGGCAATACCAGCTGTCAGCTCAACCATCAAGCGCTCGTGCCGGGCCAGCGTCAAACAACCCCTGGCCGCTTCACCGTCAGGGAGCACTGCATTAATGACCTGCGGCCGTTGGGCGTACTCGAACGTCTTCTCCGAAACAGTGGCGACGCCGAGACTGCGGGCGGCCGATGTAATCTTGTCCATGGTAACGACCCTCTTGGCTTGGAGTGATCGAGAGAGAGAATCTGCGCCCTCTGTTTCTAAAGCCAAGACGGTAACGTCATCGCTCCAGCCTAGCTGATCAAGGGATTGGCAGATCCCATTCATCAAGCCGCCCCCGCCGACACTGCATACAACAGCATCGGGCTTCTCTCCGTTCATCTGTGCAGCAATTTCGTGCATGACAGTTGAGTTTCCCTCCCAGATATCAGGGTGGTCGAAGGGGGGCACGTAGACAGCATCGGGGTCGGAGGCCAGCACAACTGCCTTCAGATACTTGTCGGCATCCATGACACTGAGGCCGTGTTGGATAACCTCGCTGGCACCTTCAGAATGTAGGCGAGCAATCAAGGCAGGGCTGGTTGTAGTTGGGACGACGACCGAGGCATGGTAGCCCAGAGATCGTGCGGCAACCACGCATGCGATGCCGGCATTGCCCCCGGAAGAGGCATAGAAGTGTGGCTGTCTACCGATGGCTTCGCTCTCGCGGATACGGTGAAGGAGGTAGTTGCCAATCCCTCTCGACTTGAAGGAACCAGAGGGTTGCAGATTGTCGAGTTTCAGGAGAACTCTGCTTCTACGATTTAGAAATCCGGTCTTTCAATATTGGTGTAAGGGAATGAAGAAAGGAGAGTCCAGCAAGGTATAAAATTCTCACAGAGCAAAGCAATGACAGGGCTTGGGAAGAGAAATTAAGCATTGTCCAACGTACCATCCCGCAGTCTTGGAGAGGTGAGGAGACTTGATAAGGGGCGTGGTGACCCATGGCTGACGGCGATCGATGGTCATTTTTCACAGAATTGAATGGGAATTTGGGTGTGCAAAGAAGACTCCTTGAGATTGATCTACTTCGAGCCAAGACGATAACGTGGCCACAACACGGTCAATTAATACTCCCATCTCACACGTACAGACGGAGCAGCCTCGGAGCGATCCACAACCCGAATAGTTTCGATTGATAACAGATAACCCCGGAAATGGCAATGTCGCAGCAGCTAATGCAGTCGGATCTCGTGGCTACGCGTGGGATACAGCGTTTCAAGAAGGCGTGTGTGCCATCAAGCTCTCATCATGTTGTACAAGGCAGCTACAACTCAAATTGGGTGCAGCCCCCATTATGTCATGGATCGGTTAGTCCTCACCGATCCCCGGTCTCTGGCTCCGGTTGGAGGTCCGAGAGTTTCGGCTCTCAGCCAAACAAACAAGGTACCATAAGCGATAACGCTTTTTTAGCTGCAAGCCAATGGATGGGGGCGGAGCCGCGGTTTACGATACCGACCACCTGATTATTTTTTTTCTTGGGTATCGCATTGACTCAGTGACAACTTTGACTCGGTGAAAGGTTGACTCGGTGAAAAAGGCCACGAGGAATTGCCGTCTTTTTTAGTCCTTTTTTTTTTTCACCGAGTCAACGAATAATTCCCGCAGGGGGTTTCACCGCGTTGGGTTCCCCTGCAAACAAACAACCTTGAGAGAGTCTAGTGCTAATCCCTTCTTTGTTCGACCCTGGTTTTCTGGAACTAGCTCCGAAGGTCTCGTGTGTATTCTTGGATGCATGAGAGCTTGCAGACCCAGCCAAAGTACCCCGATGTACCTTTCTCGGCAGAGAGGCGCCTCGTCTGACGATTTCCTTGCCGCCGAAGACTGGAGATTGGAGAAACAAAGGCCACCTTAAGCCGCATGGCCCTCGGACGATGAGTGCCGACGCCACTCGTCTTATGTGACCTTTAAAAAATAATCTACGACGCTGTCTGATAAGAATCTCAGGGAGTGTGTGTCTTTTCTTCACTTCACCAATCCCCTTCAATCCGGCCTTGGAAGGCGTCCCACGGCATTCATTCACAATCATGATGTCCGCGTCTCGTCTTGGACAGCGGCTCTGCCGCCAGTCCCGCCGTGCCCCTTCTCTCTCCCTCCAGCCCCGGCTCACTCAGACGATCCGTCTGACGAGGCCATTCTCAGCCAGCGCGCCTCTAGCCCGTCGCTTCGCCGACGCCCAGAGCAGCACGCAGCTCGCCGAGCATGAGCTCTTCTCGCGGAGGCACATCGGCAGCGAGCAGGCCGAGCAGCACGAGATGCTCAAGGTGCTCGACCCGCCCGTGAGCTCCATGGAGGAGTTCCTCGAGCAGACCATCCCTCCGCAGGTCCGGAGGAAGCAGAAGGGCCTCAACCTCGTCGAGCAGTGGGACGAGGCGGGCGCCGAGGCGACTGTCCCGCCCAATGGCCGCACCGAGCACTTCATTCAGCAGCAGATGCGAAAGCTCGGCCAAAACAACACCGTATATGAGTCCTTCATCGGTGCCGGCTACTACGGCACCCTTGTTCCTGCTGTGATCCAGCGCAACGTCCTCGAGAACCCTGCTTGGTACACCAGCTACACCCCCTACCAGGCCGAGATCAGCCAGGGCCGTCTGCAGTCGCCCCTCAACT
>JABFFE010001089.1:0-13332 GCA_013623625.1 Fusarium setosum
TGGACTTCACGGCAAGGGCCAGTACGCCTATTCCGGTGTAGACAAGGCTAATGGCGGTTCCATCTCGTTGGGCGAGTGGGCAGGGCTGATCAAGGCCAACTTTGAGCGCTGCTACTATGTTCCCTTGTCCCCCGAAGAGGATTCCAAGTACGACGTGAATACCCCAATCGTCAACCGACGGGGAATCTACAAGGACCTCTACAAGTCCGGCAAGGAGTACGAGGACTACCAACTGCGCCCCAACTTTGCCATCGCCATGACCACCGCCCCCGATCTGTTTGATCCTGATCATGCAATGCACGCACTGTGTCTTGCCGACGAGGTTATCCGCGGTCCCCAAGGAATGGCGACGCTGGATCCAGCAGATCTCAACTATCGCCCTTACTACATCAACAGCGAAGACAGCGACGACTTCGCGACGAGCAAGGGCCGAAACTACCACCAAGGGCCGGAGTGGATCTGGCCTACAGGCTTTTTCCTGCGAGCGTTGCTCAAGTTTGACCTGAAGAGGCGGACGACACCCGAGGGCCGCACCGAGGCGTTCCAGCAGGTTACTCGACGACTTAGCGGATGCAAGAAGATGATCCAGGAGAGTCCTTGGGCAGGCCTTCAGGAGCTGACCCAGAAGAATGGAGAGTACTGTCCAGACTCGGTAAGTTGGGCTCTATGATAACACTCATCCTTGGATTCAACCAGCGAGCTCAGATGCTAACACCCTCGATGCAGAGCCCCACGCAAGCCTGGTCAGCTGGCTGTCTTATCGACTTGTACATGGACGCTGTGGAGGAGCAAAAGAGGGCATAGACAGAGAAATTAGAAGAGTAGGATACGGGCACAATTGGGTTTGGGCATGGGTATGACATACACGATGATACCCTGCATAATGAGTATTCTCCTAGATTAGTTTAATGAAAAGTACCTTTAAGCGTCACCACTAGGGTTAACTTTGTTTATATTGACAACCCCATCTCAGCCGTCTGTATATCAGATTGTTGAGATCTCGACAATCTTCGGCCAACAATCTCATCAAGCCACTGCCTATTTTGCATCGCTCTCCAGCCTTCGCACCGAGTCAAGATCATCCAGTTTCATAGCAAGGGAAGCATCGTCAGCTTACTGCAGACCTAGGTTTTCACCGGGACCTCATTCTTACGATATGGCGACGAGGACATTCACCTGGGTAAACCACTTATTGAACGGTTTGGAAATAGTTGGATTTTATATCAAGGATCGACTCCCTCCTTTCCCTCTATCCGACAGGCCATCGAAAGATGGAATAAATGACCATGCAGCTTCTGTTGCAGATTAAAAGCACTTGTTTTCCCGTTCCCTGTGGTGACAGCCCGTACATTCCATCGACACGTCGAGTATGAAATGGTTTCCACGGTGGCAGCCACCCAAAATCCAGCGGTTTGCGCCCCTCCTACGCAACGCCGGATATCCAAAAAGACACTAGAACGCCCACCGTAAAAAGCAAAATATGAGGCCAAAAAAAACAATCGTGGCACTTGATGCCAAGAGGGACCAGAGGCTTCAGCGGGTAGTTACGCCGCGTCTGACTCAGTTATGTTCGTGTTCTGTCGAACATGGCCTTGCTTCCCCCTCCCTTTTTATCAAGTGCTGGGTATTGCTCCTCAAAAGTTCAATTCATAGGTAATCGAGGATGTCAGACAGTACGGCCGTATAGATAAATAGATGGTTTATATCGTGAAATGCGCCAAATGTTGCGGTTTCGGATCGGATATGGGCAAAGGAGAATCGTGAAAAATGACGAGAAATGAGACATCGGGCAAAGTCGAACACGAGTATCATGTTCGGTCGCGGACAATCCATCGCTTCTTATCCTTCTTGGGGGGTTTCTCCTCGACAGGAGCAGCAGCAGCAGCAGCAGCAGCACCGCCTGCGCCGGGCAACATAACGCCATTCGAGTTTCGGTTCGAGTCGTAGCCGGGATCGTAGGGCATGCCACCGGACTCGGAGGCTTCCATGCCGGGGCCCCAAGAGGGACGAGACGCGGAACCAGAGTGCTTCTGGCCGAGCGATGTCTGGCGGTCTTTCTTGCGAAGGTAACGGCGACGCCAGATGCAGGCGCCGATCCAGATGCCGGCGATGCCGACAACAAGGATGACAAGCATAATCACCCACTGCCAGTGGTTGGAGACCCTGTTGTGAAATACAGTCAGATGAAATCCATTGTCAGGTAGGTTTTACTGGACGCACCAATCACCGCCGCCGCCATCAGTAGATCCTGCCTTACTACCTCCAGTCGCGCTAGCGTCAGTGTTCGTTGTCGAGGACTTTTTGCCATTGTTCCCGTTGCCATTTCCGCCCTTGTTGGCATTCGAGTCGACGGTACAAATGTCGCGGAACCATGCGGCGATTGATGAGAGACCATCACCGCCAGGACAGGCTTCGTCACAGACGCCTTTGGTAGCGGTAGAGAAGGCGGCAACTCGGGTGTCGAGACAGAAACATGAGGTATAGGCTTTGGGGCCGCCATCGGCGGCTACTTGAGGAGGAACACAAGCACCGTTGGCATCGTAGAGGGGACCACAGCTAACTGCACAGGAAGGAAGGAGCTTTTGGTTGCCAAAGGGAACAATCGTGGTGACGGGAAGCTCTTGGTTCGGCTGCTGGGCGGCTGTGATGATCCGATGTTAGTATGAGGGGATTGCAGGAAGGTGATTCGCGGAAAAGTTATGACAACGCACCCATCTTGACGGTAATTAGCTTAGTTGCCCAAAATCAAACCGTCGAGGGAAAAAACGAGTGGTGAGTCGAGAGATGCAAAGGAGCGTGACGAAAGCCCCAGAAGGAGTCGACAAAACCGGGGAGGGTCGTCCTTTGTACGGTCGGGCGTCGGCACAGGGCGGTGGGAAGTCTTTTTTGTTGGCGGTGGTGTTGTGTTGTCAGTACAAGGAAAAAGCCAAGGCGGGCCTGCGTTCGTGCAATGCGCTATTGACCAAGTCGTGTCGTCACCAAGCCACTTGGGAAAATCGGGCTCGGTCTATCCCAGCCTCTCTTCTTTGAGCCTTCCAGAAGATCGACGGGGAGGATCGGTTAGGGCAAAAGAGTCGGGCTACCAAAATGAAAGAGTTGAAAGAACGCCAGAGTTGCCCGGGTTTTTCGCTGGCTGAATCGATCCCTTGATGGTTGGTCGGAGGAACAAAGGGCGAGCGGCAGACGAAACACAGAGGATGCAGGTGAGCGACCGGAAAAAGGTACGTAGCGAGCGACTGCGACTCGGCAAACCGGGGAAAAATTGGGTCGAGACGACGAGCCCAGAGATGCTGGAACTGGCACTGGAAGCGCGGGAGCGTCGGGCGACTTGTGACTTGCGACGACGGGGCAGGGGGCTGGGCCAAGCGCAGAGGCGGGACCGAAAGCGAGTGGAGAGTTGTTATGTCTTGTTCCTTAATTCTCCGCCTCTGGCCTTTTGGTGAGGATTGAGGGCATTCGACGATGACGGGAGGAGGGAGAGAGAGCGAAAGATGGATTGTGAAGAGATGACAAGCTGACGGGGAGGGAATGTAGAAGAAATGAAGGAGAGGGAGAAGACAAGACAAGATGTGGGGGAAAGGATACCAAAGTCGGGAACTGAGTGGCCAGCCACAAGCCTGGAATTGCCAGAGAATGAGTGTTGTGACTGGGATGACTTGCTTTGGGTTGCTTGGCTGCTGGGCTGCTACAGCAGTGGTGGTTGTGGTGGAGGGAGAAATCTTGGAAGCCCCAGCCAAAACCTGTCAGCCAGCGTGACGGCCACCTTCCAAGAAACCAACGGATCTACCTTTTCGGGGGGTTACTCTTCCCGCCCCTCTAGCTTTTCACTGGACGAGGCTTCCGGGAGGGAGGCGCCCAGCCGGCGGGTACGAGAAGCCAAAATGTGAGAGGGGACCTGGACTCAAAGTACCAACATGAGTCCAGCTCCTTGAAGATCGGGTAGCCCGGCCGATGTGTTTCACCCAATTGGGCGGTCAATCACGCCGAGAATGACCGCCGTGGAGGGGCCATCCGAAACTAAAGATACCTCAGATCAAAGTACCACGTCGCGGCACAAGATACCAAACCGGTGGCCTGGTCTTGGCAAAAGCGGTTCGTGGCGCCGTCTATCGAGAGTTCTCTTGGCTTTGGCTGGCTGGCTGGCTGGATGGGGGGGCTGCTGACTGCCTGGGCACATACGTACGCAGTCAGGAAAAAGCTGCTCAGTGCTCCAATAGATGCCAGCTTATGCTGCTCATGCATGCCCCTTACTGCTATCCTTTCTTGGTGCTTAGGCTTGGGTTTGTTGCCAGGAGGGTTTTGTTTTGTTTTGTTTCTCTCCTCGTGATGGTGTTATTGTTGTTGTTGGCGCGCCTCTCGCACCAGCTGATCTACTGTCTGAGAGCGTGTCAGATTCAGAAACGCTCAGGTGCTCGTTTCACCGAGTCCTCAGGCACTTTCCCTCGTCTTGCAGGCGTATTTTGCTTTTAAGAGAAGCAAAAGTGCTACACAATGTGCAGTACAGCATGCTCGTACAGCGATATTAAAGCATCGCGCTTCATCCAAGGGCCCTGCTGTCAGATCCCCAACAGCCTTGTCCTTAGCCTGCGGAAGCTCTCGGCAGCCACGGACATGAATAGAACACGATCTAACTCCCTTTGGTTCTATCCCTAGAACTGTGCTGACCGAATGGCTTCGAGCTACCTTTTGGGGCGCCCTCACAGCGAGCGCCACAGCTGTGTGTTTCCTCCTCCCCCTGCAACATTGGGAGCTGTCAGCAACGTCTCTCATTCATGGAAGAGCCTTGCTGAGTTGAACGGGCCTGCGTGCCTGAAATCAGCTCCACCAGGCATGGACTAGAAAATGCATGATTGGCTGGGTTGTGGGCTTTCTCGCTGAGCGTAATTTCCGAGAGACCCAGATGGAAGCTGGCTTGGGGTGAGACTCGTCATGCCTGACGGATACTGCCGTTGAAAAATGATGATGGATGTCGCAAAAAAGATGTCGATTGCACACTCCAACTTGAGAGATGAGGTCTTTTGTTCCTTTGAAGGATGTGAATCCTCACAAATAATATTCATAAAGTGCCTATTAACCCGTCCCCCCCTTTCTGATTCCTCCGCCGCACGCGCAACACAACTGCCAACACATGCCTGTGAACCCCTGCCAAGATGCCCTTATCCTTCCTTCCTGATCGATCTACATCCCTTCATCATGGTCGCATCACCATCTCTTGGCCCGTATGGGTTTCAGCATTTTATCCGTCCCTGGTTGAAATTCCGTGGGCGAGATGTTACCCTCGAACTCGAAATACGAGAAGGGTCATGCAATTAGCCTCAACTTTATAGCTGCTTTTGTTCACAAGGTCGTCGCGGTAAAACTCAATCGACTGTAGCGCTTGCACTCTCAGATGCTTGGGCGGACCGACAGTGGGGGGGGGCCTGGATGACAATGACGACGACCCATCGGCACACGGCTCACTTCAGTCCCTGTCACATCGGAGCATCGGTCCTTGTTAGTTGCGAGGGCGCCAGATCTGCTCAATCGCCGCGCCCGCTAATTCCTCCTAGCCTCCTGCGGTCCAAGTTCTTGGGAGGCCTGGCCCAGAACCAAGAGGAAGCTCAGCGAGGTTTTTTTAGCCCGTCGTGGGGGTCATTACACTATTCCGTGTCTTAACTCCGTAAATGTCGACTAACGCAAGCCCTACAGCTTCAAGAGCGCGTTCACATTACCACGCCAGCCGGCCACTCTTCAACGGCTGTTGACGATTTCAGATGCCGCAATCTGCGCTAGGGGCCAAGTCCATAAGCAGAATTGCTGCAGCCCTGAAGTAATATGGATTAATTAATGAGGCGTTGGGAATGTTTCGGGTTGAAACCCGGGCTCCTGTGTCTTCACCGCGTGGTTCGACAGCCGTCAGACATGTAGTTCCTCAGTACCCTTTCCATATCAATTCAAGAGATGGTTTAATAGCTCAATCACGCCATTTGAGACATATCATCTTCAACGATACACTATACGTCACTCTCCACACCGTCGATCCCTGATCTCAACACGAGGTTGCATCTAATACTCCTCGGTTATCATTCTCGACAATGTCTGGCTTGTTATCTTGATAGACTCCTATTCACATCAAAAAGAATGAACTAGTATACTAGAAAAGGTTGAAAAAGACCTCGAGTTATCTCATAAAAACCTTCACCCAAACCCACTGATGAACATTTGAAGGTGCGCAGTGTGATCTTGGCCAATCCTCTGCCTGCCAAACCATCATAACTGTACAGAATTTCTTCCCGTCATCTCATCTCTGTCTCCAATTACCCTCCCGGTTACATGGTCCTCATTGCTTGCAGACCCTTGCGTAGCCAATACAGATGTAGTTCTTTCTGTCCTGTGTTCAACCCATTCTGCCATAGGGTAGCCGACTCGACCCAGCGCAACCCAGGGACCGTCGCGCTCGCAAAGGAACCGAACCATCATCGGCGATATAACCAAATTCTCTGGTGCCGAGGTCCCCCCAGGAATGTTCGTTTTCTGTGGTGTTGACTGGTTGTAGCTCGCTGGTTGCTGGCTCAATGGGCTCGAGTTATTGGTATCATCAACCTGATGAGTGTTAGACCCAGCCTCTGCGGTAGGTCTTGGTTGGTCAACCATGAGCTTTTGGGTTTCCTCAGACTCGTGTTTGCACATAATTAAAATGTAGTATAACACAGAATCAGAGACTTGGACAGTGCTGGGAGAAGACAAGAGTTGTTGCCCTGTATAGAGAGCTAGTATCAGTCGTTGGATCGGAGCTCAGAAGCAATTTGTCAACCAAAACTGTTCCAAGCAAGCCAGGCAAGCGTCCTTTGGGCATTGGGGGCAACCGTCGAATTTATAACATGTAGATTGAATAGCCCAGTAAAGATCCCCCTGCTTGACCTCAAGTCTCACGAATGCCACCTTTCTCTTCCAAGGTAGACTGAAGACTGACGACGGCACGCAGCATCTTGACTGCTTGTCTCATAAGCACATGGCGCCATACGATGATTGCCAACTGCTTGCAGACTCGCGTATGAGGCCTATCGGAGTTGTATCCCTCGACTAGGGATCCTGGAAGTCCAAGTCGAAACCTGCAGTGAGTGCCTTCTCGGGCCTTCGTGTGATGGGAGACCAACGCAGCCGCCACTGGGGTCATCGGAAGGCAAAATCCTAACCGAAGTCTACATGATTGTAATATAAACAAGATTTCCAACTATTGTGATCGATGGATATTTCATCTGGAGGATCCTCTAAGGCATCGAGTCAATTGCACGTCGGTGGGAGGGGAGTGTTCACCGACAGCTACTTCATGTGGTATCTATCTCAGGACGATTTCAATACCCTCACAGAGCCACACGCTATTCTGCCTCGTGAACCTTTCTATCAGACTTTGAAGTGACTGTGCATGAATAGAGCCATGTTATCTGCGCCTTGACATGACTCGGCCAATTCTCAGGCGATGTCTACGCGACCCTCCATCACCGGGAGTTGCCAACGTCTGCAGCCCGCTAATTCGAGCATGTCCAACCTGTTTTTTTTTTTTCGCTTTGTAAAAACTAGCCACTTTGTAAAGTTGTGCTACGAATCTTGTCTCCTTTCGAGATAGTCGTAACAGAAAGAGGGGCTTCGACGTTGCACAAACCAGGGGGGGTCATGAATCTTGTGAGCACGGCTGGCTGCAGATCGTGACGAAGGGAATATATGATCAGATGTGGGCTTTTGACCTCCGGATTATGAGCCCGAATTGGTCAACAACCAGCCAAGCAACCTGTCTCGGCGCTTTTGTGACTACGCAAAGTGCCACGACAGTTGGCGAGGACCCTATCGGCTGGCCACGGTGGCTAGCTTATGTGATGTGGAAGCTCACGAGACGAAAATGATATGCGAGGATCCTAGGGTGTACGGCTTGGGCTTAGGATTGCGCGTGGTACGGATCTCTCCTTGGTAGGAGTTTGAGTTGCACTTGGACACCTTCATCTCATGCTTGGGACTTCCGTCCAAGATACACGACGTTAGCTTGTTTCTGAATAGAAAAAGATTCGGAATGATTATGCCGACAGTACTGAGAACTTCGGATCGATCGAGTCTCCTTGTTGGATCATTGAGACGAGACGCTTCTGGGATCTCGTGCCCATCATCGGCACAAGCAAGTTTGCCTCACAGCATGCTCTCCAGCAGCTGACTTTCCAATGGAACCTGGAAGGATAGCTTGGAATGGATTCGTCCAACTGGAGACTGGCGATTCGGCTAATTTAGTCTTGGTGGGAGCTTCTCGCCATCTTAGAACGAGCAACGTTCAAGTGTGCCGTCTTCCTCCCCTGGTTTGCGCTACCTTTACAGCCATTATCAACCTTTGGGGCTCTATTACACTCGTGACGAGTGTGCTGAATCTTGGTTTCTCGGTCACTCCGGCTCCTGGCTGTCCCACCACTCAACCAGATTGGGTACTCCATCCACCTCTTCTGAGTCGTACTCTAAGAAAGCACGGCATCTTGCATCGTCTTGGCCTCGTATAGCAAAGAAATCGGCATGATCAAAGGTGTTCTGCATAACACTTCTGGGATTGGTGGATGATCGCCATTCCAACCTCTGATCGGAGGTTTAGATAGGCTGATACAAGCAACACTTCAGGGCTAACAACCTCCAGATCATGCAGATTACAATGGAAAGCTGTATGATTCGAAGAATTGAATTAAAGATTTACGATGGATAGATGTGACAAGGTATCTTCAAACAATACTTTTAGTTCCATGGCTAACCAGGCCGTTATACAAAGACCGTCAAGACGTCAGCGTCTCTCATCCAACATAACCGATACCCATGGCGACGTTTAGAAAACGTTACCCTTGGTCTGCTTCCTGTCAATAGGCTTGTTGCGCCAGACAAGCACGCAGATAACGATAAAGGGCAGGAAGGCACAGCCAGCAATGACCATCTGTCGCTGAACGACTCCGTAGGCGTGGATGACGGCGTCGCGGATGGGGGTGCCGATAGGGTCGGCCATCTGGAGAGTCATGTCGCCGTAGAGGGTAGCGGTCTGGTTCTTGGCGTCCGCGGGAAGAGCCTTGTAGAGCTCCTTGGGGAGGTCGTTGGTCCAGAGGGCGCCAGAGATACCAAAGCCGATGGCCTGGCCGATCGAGCCGAACATGGAGTGGAGGGCGAGGGCAACCGCAATCTCCTGGTGGCTGACTTGGGTCATGATGGCGAGGGGTCCAGTCATGGCCCAGATACCGCCGCAGATACCGTGGAAGACCTGGCACATGACGAGGTAGCCCACCTCGGAGGAGGGCTGACGGAAGTGGATGAGGAGCGCAGTGCCGAGAATGCACCAGGGGATACCCGAGACGGCGGGCCAGTAGTATCGACCGTAGTAGCGGAGACCACTATGAAAGGGTTAGTATAAAATATTAATGTCACTATTGGAGCGAACAAGCTTACAGTCCGATGAAAGGTGCCAGGATAGTCGAGGTAACAGAGAAGGCGTTCAGAGTGTAACCGGCAAGGGAGATGCTGAGACCGTGAACGACCTGGAGGTACGAGTTGTAGTAGGTATCCCAGGCAAAGATGGACATGTTGAGGAAGGCGCTCAAAAGACAAGCGCCCAGAATGGTTCGGTCCTTGAGGAACTTGAAAGGGATGTAGGGAACCTTGGCCATCCACTTCTCCCAAGCAGCGAAGCCAGCAAGACAGATGACGCCAACGACGAGCATGGCAATGATATAGTCGGTAGACCAGCCATCCGGGGCTCGAGTGGCGATGTTGAGGGGAGTCAAGATCAAGGAGAAGCCGGCAATGGTGAGGAACATGCCGACAACGTCAAACTCTACGACGTAGAACTTTGTAGATTCCCACAGGCTGCGGGTGCTCTTCTCGGGAAGGACACCAATCTTCTTGGCCTTCATCTCGTGGTACATGAAGATGGCCGATACGGGGATAGAGAAGAAGACGAGGATGATGCAGAAGGATCCAAAGGCCCATCGGTAGGTCGAGTGCTTGTAGAACAACTCGGCGATCTTGGGGCCTCCAAAGGTCGAAGCAAGGCGAGGGCTCATATAGAGCCCGAACATGATCATGCGGTTGCGCAGAGAGGTCATGTCGGAAAGGACGACGTCGATGATGTAGCCCAGACCGACGTGGCCAACCCAGTAAAAGGTGTGGCCAGCAGCATAGGTCTCGACGTTCTTGCAGACGGCCTTCATGATCATTCCGATGATGATGATGAGGATCATGATCAGGAAACCCTCGTTGCGGCCGCGGATATCGATGATCTTGGCGATGGCGAGCTTGCCAACACCGGCAATGATGGAACCAAAGACACTGGTAACAGCCAGGAGACCGTGCTGGTTGAAGGAGGAGGTGACGTAAGGCACGAGACTGGAGTGGACGGCCTGGAGAAGGGTATCGACAAAGTTGACTAGGTAGAGGCTGAATTGGACCTTGTTAGCTCACTGTTTCGCATCTCTGAGATGGGAAATCCTTGAAGGTGTACACACAATCCAAAGACAGCCCACATCATACCCGGGGACCAGATCTGGGTGACGGCCTCAACTCGCTTGACACCATCTTGCTTGACCTCTGAGCTGTCGTCGGAATCGCTCTCTTTGGTGGGCATGTCACTGACGACGTGGTTCTCAGGAGTGATTTGCTTCTCATAGTCGCCAGCGGCTTGCGCCGGGCTGATTTGAGCGGCCATTGTAAGCTTGAATAGAGACCGCTCTCGCACAAATAAAGCGCTTCTGACAGAGAGGTAGAGAGAGACCCGGTGGGCTGCAGATCGTCGGGGGCACTTCTGCGTTTAAAGGGACGGCCGTGGAGAAGGATGAACCGAAAGAGCTCCATCAGCAGCGCGCTGGTCGCGCAGATTTATACACAACGTTGCATTCTGTGAAACCGAGAGCCGCGAGCTCGTTCTGCTAAACCGCTAATCCATTCTAGAGTGGCAAGACGATGGATCGGACTGGCCATCTCGCTGGGTCTGCAGGGATTGGGTTTTTTGCAAGTCGGCCTGCCCTGGACGAGATGTCAGTCGCTTGTTCCGGAAGTCGGACTAATGCCAAGAGGATTGGACGAGAGACAGAAAGAGAAAAATAAAATTGGTAGAAATGCGAGAATGGGTCAGAGACGATGCATCGCGAGCTCGGATCCATTAGTAGACCTCCAACTCTCATTGGGTAGTGTATAGCATACCAAGGAGCTTGCAGGTTGATCGTTCCCGTATCGAGTTGAATGGGCCAAATCCTACCGGAGCTTCTCTCCTCAAAAGTTCGTCGCGATCCAGGATGTTGGCGATGGGTTTTTCATTATCAGATGATCTGATAAGCCGATAAAAGACCCACGCACACTGCACCCACCTGTGTGCTCAACGCTTGGAGATTTTACCTAGGACAAGGTGCTTTTGACAAATTTGCAGCCCGGCTCGGCTCCCGATCGATTGGTAAAGGTTATACGGGATCCCACACGAGTCAGGGCCCTTTGACGGCCAGGACACCTTGTTGTTGCCAAGGACCGAGTTCTCGTGCTTGTGATTCAAGCTAAGCATGCGACCTAAACTAAGGTTAGTTGTCCCCCTGTTCACGTACCCTTAAACCCCGGTTTATGGCCGATGACCGGGCCTTGCCTGGCGAGCTCGCTTGCCTTTTTCTCCTCCTGTCAAGGGACCCGCGCGCTTCTTTCAAGACCCATCCGGCTTGAAGGTACGGGGAACATCTGTTCACTCTTGGGTCCGACAATGACCGTGGCTGACCTTTGACTAGGCTTGCGCTGGCCTAGCGGAGTTCTCCCTCTCTCTCTCTCTTTTTTGTGTGATGAACCGCATTGTTCAAGGTGAGACGCCTCAGCCCTGGCGCTTGCTGATGATGGAGAGGCGTGGTGCGAACTGGTGCTAGCGTGCCGGGATGGCAAAAGCCATGTGCGCTAGATAAGATAAGATCCTTCAACACAGGGCTCGTCCTCGCTTCCACTCAATGCTTCATTTCTCTCTCCCAGGCCAAGCTCGTCTCACCTTCATCCCACGCGCTTCACGCGGGTGTTGTCGAGGAATTGGAATGATTCTGCGGCACAGCAGCATCCTCGTCTGTCGAGATGTTTTCTTGACGTCGGTTAACGGCCAATCCCACATGGCGAGCCATCTTGGACCAGCATGAGATTATTCCCGCTGGAGGAGGAGGTGGTGGACATCGGGCCTTCGCACCCACTCCACATGGTCTCTTTGCCAAGCCGGAGCCATGACACTGGTAAGTGGTAAGGCACAAGTCTCTCGAAGCGGAGGACACCGGCAACCTCATGGTCACGCGCATATTGAGGTTGAAGCAGGGTTTGGAGGTGGATAGACATGCGGGCTCGCCCTCTCGTTATTCGGTAATCCACCAATGCCACGCCAGGTCTTTAACGTTGTTGCCTTTAAGGTGGGAACCTATTGTCCCTTGAGCGGTGGTTGTCATGGATTGTCTGTACGGTATGTGGGAAACGTGGTCCGAGCCGGCGTGGGGGAGAGGCAAACTGGTCATCTAAACTGCGGGAATTGACAACGGATCAGGCCGAGCTGCTCGCGGAAAAGCTAATGATCCTGATTGATAAGAAGAAAAAAAAAAGGGTCATCGATCTTATGCAGCCTTAATTAGATGACCCGGTCGGCCTCGGGGTCCACGGACACCTAACATTCGCTAAGCCGACATCCGGTTTGGGCATTCGAAGCGATTTTTCAGATTTCATGGTGTTACTTTTCAAAGAATGATGGTCAGGGCATGTCCCCAATTACGATGCGTCCAATATCTTCTGTTGATTCTTTTACGGTAGCCTGTGTGAGAGGGTCGAATGACTTACCCTTGTCGCCTTGGCCCAATTCTCCAGGTGTCTCAAGGAACGATTGCAACTTGTAATAGATAACCTAACCATTGGGGCCAAAGCTGAAGAACCTCCTTGTCTAGTTGATGAATCCCAACTAGCTGCTGTAAGGAAAATTAACCGTCCAAAATGAATGTCTTGTCGTTAGCCTACAGTCAGCACGCAAGGCCACACATGCTAATCCAGTATAAAAAAAAAATCCGTTCAATTTTCTGCATTTACCGCAGGTTCAGTGGATTTGGTCAAGTGGCAAGGATGCCTTGTCAGTCAGCCCTGGCCGCCGTCTGGGGATGATAGCTGCTGCAAGTTCCATCGATCATGAGACGACATCCAAGACAGCACTTTCCACTTGCATGTCCAAGAGAAGCAGTGATTGATCCAAGACCTCAGATTCAACGATCGTCAACACGGAGTGCAAAGTTACTCCGAGTGCCATGCAAGCGTGCTATGACGGACCAGTGTTGGTATATACCAACACTGGTCCGTCAT